>QOCX01004950.1:1060-11384 GCA_005959815.1 Sarcophaga bullata | reverse complement strand
TTATTTTTCTATTGTTTTTGTTTATCTTCGGTGTTTTATACGTCTTTTAAATTTTGTGAAAATGAGCAAAAATATGCTTTCCGCATCGTTAGTTACATTTGTAAGTCATTCAGTCAGTCAGTTGGCCATAGTAGGCTTCCTAGACTGTCAGTTAGACAATTCATTTCAAGTCGTTTGTAACCATACAAGTGTTTTAGGTGTTGGTTTTAAGGTACCCAACCCGACCAGTATCTGGCTACTGCAAACAATAAATTATTTTATGCGAATGAATGTTCATTTGCAAGTGTTTATTTGTTTATATTTTTTTTGTTTGTTTGTTTTTGTTTGTTTTGTTTTGTTTTTGTTTTTTTATTTAATTTCAGTACGCAATTAATTAAATTTATTTTAATGAATGCTAATCAAATGTACGGATGTTGCCTTATTTTTGTTTTTATTTTTTTTTTGCTCTCTTGGCCCCATAAATACCCATGTACATACCTACTCCAAAGTACAGTACCAAAACAATGACGTAATTTTGCGGTTTTATAACCGGTCCACATATTATCGTTCAAAGTTTTTTTTTTGTATGATTTTTAATGTTCATACACGAAGAGTGCAAATCTAATGACATGAAATCATTTCAACGTTTATATGCACACTCAATCAAACGAAACCTGTCTCAATCAATGACATTTCTGTTAATTGCAGCAGCGCTAATCATAATAAATTTATTGAACCCATCACGTTGATGGTCAAAAGTTTAAGAAATTTCATTGATTTATTGTGTTCAAAAAAATAAAAAAAAAGTATCGTTAAACTTGTAACTGAGGTCATCGTTAACCGTTATTGTTAGCACGCTCACTAATATTTTTGCATAAATTAATAATTTTTTTCTTTCATTACAAGCTTTTCTAAAGCCGTCCCACCAGTTTCAAAATCCTAAAAATATAAAAAGATTAAATTTGTATGCGAGCGAAACAAAAATAGAAAGAAAGCATTGAAAGAAAGACATTCTTTTCTGCTGACAGTGGAGAGCAAAATAAATAAAATATACAAACAAATTTTAATTAATAATCTAGAATCATATAATTATAATACAAATATTTATTCGATTGTTTGGAAAGTAATTTCTTTATCAAATTATATATTGGCCGTTCTGGTCCAACATCTTTTGCCATCTTTCTTGTAGTAGCATAATTCCACGCTCGTAAAATTTTTGCTCATTGCTAGCTGATCAAGATGATTTTTGACCTCCTCATTTGAGGTGAAGATTTTACTGTCTAAAGAATTTTGGAGTGACCGGAAGAAATAATAATTCGATGGTTCCAAGTCTGGAGATTATGTTGAGTGCGGCATTGTATCCCATTCAAGCTGTAAAAGCGTTTGGCGTGCGATCAAACTTTTGTGAGGTTTCGCATTGCCTTGGTGAAACATTACACCTTTCCTGTTGATTAGTTCTGCACTTTTCTGTTCAAGTGCATCATTCCGTTTGTCCAACTAATGACAGTAGAATTCCGAATTAATCGTTGTGTTACATTGTAAAAGCTCAAAAAAAACACTGATTCCTTTAAAATCCCACCAAACAGACAGCTACACCTTTTTTTGGGGTAAATATCGCCTTTGGAAATGGTTTGACCCGGTTCCTCTTTTTTGCTGCATGACCTCTTGCATTTGTCGTTGTTGTATACAATAAAAACGGATCATGTTCGTGACATTTAAGAAGGGAATCGCAGACGTTCAGACGGCGACACAAATTTCTCTCTGTGACAACATGGGAAAACTATACATCGAGCTTTCAGTATAATTCCAGGCCTTTCAAGTGGCCTCACGTGTGTTATTTGCCGGTTCGCATCAACTAATGTCTTTATCGCATCTCTATAATCCCAGGCCTTTCAAGTGGTCATAAACTTTTGAATTCGAAAAATTTAACCTCAATCCCTTCTCGCGTGTTGTTATTCGCCGGTTCGCATCAACTAATGCCTTTATCGCATGTCTATAATCCCAGGCCTTTCAGTTCAGGTCATAAACTGGTTGAATTTGATAAATTTAACCTCAATCCGTTCTCACGTGTAGTTATTCGCCCGTTCGCATTAACTAATGCCTTTATCGCATCTCTATCAGCTAAAACTGGCCTTCCCGAATGTGGTGCATCTTCAACATTAAAATTGCCGAATCGAAATTTAACAAACCAGTTCTGCCACTAACGTACGTACTGTCAACACACCTTCTTCATACACATCGGCCAATTTCTTTCTGGCTTGAATAGCATTCTTTCTGTAGTAAAACAGTCAAGATATGTCGACAAATGCTGCTTATCGCATTCCATATTTAAAAGGGCATCAACCAAAAACTACGGCGTAGAATTAATTGGAATTTTCCATACACAAGCCTTACTAGATGAGCTCTTAAAGTATATAAAAATTATATGGCTTAAGTGTAAAGTTGGCTGCAAACAGAATACAATTAAATCCTTCGTCGGGAAAAAACGAAATTACTTTTGGAACAACCCAATAGATAGTGATCCTAGCTAAAAGGTTGTAATGACCAATTAAGTACGTTAGTGGTAGGAGTCATCTATGGGCTTAAAGAGAAATTATTAAATGTTTTAGTTTTGCTAAGGTAGTTGCAGAAAGTGAATACACCATAGCTTTGCCAATTTGGTGTCAATAAATTTTATATAAAAAAATACAATTTGGAAATAGAAGAGCGGTTTCGTTCTAAAAATAATAGAAAAACTGTGGACTTATAATCTTAATTAAAATTTAAAATTTTTGCAAGTTGTTTTTTATATTATGACCAATTGTTTTAAAAAGTTTTTCAAAACTTTAAACGATAGTTAGTAATTAATGCCTGCAAACTGTCTTGGTTACGTTTACGTTTATTGTACTCTTGGTTACATATGCGCTCTATAATTATTGCACAACATTAAACATTGCTTTGTTTTTTATTTTTTTAGTTAAATTGTTTATTTATTTGATGACTTTTTACTATATTTATGGTGATTGTGTAAGAAGGTTGCCATTCCATCCATCTATTCCGGCCATCACTTACTCATTACCTTGTAATGATTTCGATTTTCCATTATCTTTTTTGGTTGAATGTTTCATCAATATTCAAGCAGATATTGTACAAGAAAAAAAAAATTGTTTTTTTTTTATTTCTCAACCGTTTTGTTTTGTCTTTGTTTTCTTTTATGACAATTTAACTTTTTTGTTTTTTTTGTTTTTGTTTTTCTTGCTGCAATTGTATTGTATTGACTTTTTATTTTAATTTTTGCAACTATCGAGTGGAAAAATATTTGTTAACTCACCTATTTATTGCTGCTAATTGAGTCAATTGTTAAGTTTTTTGTTTCTGTTGTTGTTGTTTTTGTTGTTTTTTCGTTTTATCTTGTTGCAATGATCATGACAAGACTTCCATTTATAACGATTTTCTTTCTCTCTCTCTATCTCTCTCTCTCTCTGTGTGTGTGTGTGTGTGCCAATTGCCTCCAGTTGCAGTTGTTGATGTTGCTGATTTTCTTGATATTTGTGGCAGTAATTTTTTAGCCTAAAGATCTTCCTCTTTAGGTTCGTTTTTCATGCAAGAAATTCAAATAAGTTGTCATATATTTCTACATTTATTATTATTATTATTGTAGTTGTTGTTGTTGTTGTTGTTGCTGTTGTTATATTTCTATAATAAGCTGTAAAACCACTACCAGAAAATTGCAGCAAAACAAAGAAAACTAAAAACAACATAAATGAAGAGCTATGAACATAAGAAGAAGAAGAAGAAAAAAATCATCTTTTAATTTAACTTTCATTTCGTAAATACTTTTTCTACGTTTTTTTTTTTGGCTCCCCCAGCGACCACCAGCTTCTCTCAGTTCAGTTAATAAAAGCCCAGAAGTATTTCTGTAGACAAAATAATTCCTTGCATGTTAAAAATTCAAAGAAAAATGAAATATTGAACCCTTCTCGTCTTCGTTTTGTAAGTAACACGGGGAGCACGCAAATTCATGTTAATTTTTAATGAAAATTTCTCTTTCTTTCTTTCTTTTGTACGCATAATATCTAGTAAATGGCTTCCGCGTGTGTTCACATGTCTAGTCGTTTGTGAATTTTTTCTAGAAATTGTCTCGACTTTAATTGTATTAGGAAGTATACATAGCTAGTTAGCTAGGGATAAGTAGCCTTTCACCAACAGAAATTGAGCTAGACATGCTTAGGCCATCTAAGGCCACAATTATATATTATCTCCTGATTTCCGAACTATTCGGATTTTCGAAAGAAGCAATTAAGGCTTCTAAGATCAATTACCTACTCATCTATCATTTAATAAACATCAAGGTCTCTTGGCCGGCATAGTCTCGTAGATAGTGTGTTGGCTTATTAGACACGAATTCAGCAGAATTTTGACAAAAACTCTGAGTGAAAAAAATAAAATTACCATAAACAGTTTCTCGAAGTCGCCGTAGTCTAGTAAGTAGTGTGTTGGCTTATTAGACGAAAGGCCAGGGTTCGAATCTCCGGTCAGACATCAATAACGAAATATGAAAAAAATATTTCTTCGGCGGCTTCCTCTCAGCAGATTTCTGGCAAAAACTCTGAGAGTAAATAAAATTGCCATGAAAAGTTTCTCAAAAAAATCTGTCGTTCGGAGTCGACTTTAAAACTGTAGGTCCCTCCTCTCATGTATAAAATTAACATACACAACATGAGGGGTGTGAGAAGCTTGGCTGTAATCCTGACTGAAGGGTTGTAATGGCCAATTATATATTATGTAAACAGTTTCTCAAAATAAATCTGTAGTTCAGAGTCCAGTTTAAAATCGACTCTGAACTACAGATTTATAACAGAAATTAATACATACAACATGAGTGGTGTGAGAAGCAAGGTCGTAATCCAGACTGAAGTGTTGTAATGATCAATTAAAAAATTTCTTACATATTTTTCATTTAGCAGGCCTCAAGGTCCGTTGACCTTCGTAGTCTAGTAGATGGTGTGTTGGCTTATTAGACACGAGACTACGGTTCAAGCGCACCCAGGTCCAAGATCTCTCTCTCAAAAATATTTTGTGATTTCGCCTTTGCAGAATTCTGGCAAAAATTCTGAGAGTAAAAACAAAATTGCCATGAAAAGTTTCTCAAAAAAATCTATCGTTCGGAGTCGATTTTAAACTCAAGGTCCCGCCCCTCATGCTAAAAATTAACACACACACAACATAAGTGATGTAAGAAGCTAGGCCGTAATCCTGACTAAAGGGTTGCAATGACTAATTATGTATGTATGTAAGTATATATGTATGTAAGTATGTATGTATGTATGTATGTGTGTATGTGTATGTTTATCCGAAAGTTTCTATTGTTAATCAAACCGGTTGTTCGTCAACTGTATTGCAATGTAAGCGCCAACAAACCAACACAAAATTATGAAGTGCAAACGATAGGATTACACGATAACTGTGATTCTCATTTAGCTTAAGGACATTCTGAATACCCACTCAATGATAACTTAAATATTTAAGAAACCCTATGCACGTAAATAAGTAAATAAACTGTTCACTTTAATGCATTTTAATTAATTTAAATTAACAAGCTTGTCAAAAATCTAAATCGATTCAATGACTAACTGATTCTGATTCCATTCTATCGTATTAGATATCTGATCTGATCTGACCTGATTTAGTTTTTTTTTGGTTTCAATGCCAAATTTTTTTTTTTTTTTAACAACCAACTTTCGATAATTAATATTACACGCATACATGCATAACAATCAAGAGTAACAAATTAATTTCGATAACCAGTAATCGAAACAATCGAAAAGTAAAAGTGTTAAATTAATTTAAAACGTGATCGTATGGAAATAATCTTAAGGAGTCTTGGAATTTCGCTAGGAACCATAGAGTTACAGTGTGTTGTGAGAAACTTTTAATGTAGAGTAGGAGTAATGTTAAGACTTTGTTTTCTTTTGGTGTCTGTTTTTGTGTGTTTTGTGAGTGAATTTGGCGCTGGACTGTACAGAAGGATGGGTATGGGTCTTGTGAACTAAGTGTATCAGTAGCAGGGAGGGTATAACCTGTAAGAAGTTAAATGGAGTTTTTTGCGTGTCTGGATATGAAGAAAACTAATAACGCGTTCTAATGCTAGCAATAAAGAAAGCATGTTGTTTATACAGATTTAGAAACGGGTTGGAAAATAAGGATTAAGATTGCGAGTGTGGTCATAAAGGTGTTAAGCTGTGGCTGTTAAATAAGATTGATTTTGAAAGAAAAGGAAAAAGGTTCGCGATTGGTAGGGTGATACGATACCGATGTGTAAGTTAAAGATAGAGTTTTCAAAAAGTCTATTAATAGAGCATGCTAGAAGCGTTGTGTGAGTAGTGGTATCTTTAGAGTGGCTGATGACGTGTTCGAATACTGTGTGTGAGTCTCAGGCGTATTAATTCATATGCGAATAAAATGAAAAACAGTAAAACTTACTCGCTATAAAACTCATGTAAGACTTAGCTTGAGCTGGATGGCATTGATTATTTGCCGAGGTAAGATAAACAGTATGAAACTAGCGTTGTAGTGGTTGTGGTCAGAACTTATTTGGAAATTTAAAAAAAAAAATCGAATTTGTATACAATGAAGCGCTGCCACCTTAATGCGTGTAATGGCTAGGCATCTCAGGCTATTAAATCTTTGTTGCCGAGACATTAAATAGACGTGCACGTGAGTTGTTATTATCAAGTTTCATCGCACTTCAAGAGAGACTTAAGTGAAATTATACAAAATAAAGACTTAATGAACAAAATCATTGTACGATCCATATATGTTTGCTTGGAGCCGGTCTGTTAATGTTAATGTTAGTGTTGCTTCTCTACTGTCATTTACCTGCTGTAATGGATTTTTAATTTGACAGCAAAACGAAAACCAACCAAATAAAATAAAACTGAAAATGAAAATGAAAATAACAAGAAAATAGAAATAAAATTAAATCAAGACACTGGGTGCAAAAGAAAACGTCAAAACATCATCATCATTGGCATGACCAACCATAAATATTTGACTGAGTCTGTGCTGAGATGTATTATCGGAATAATTGCTCAATGATTTATGGTCGACCGGTCACACACGTACTAGCCTGGCTTCGTTTGGCTTGGCTTATTGTTGACGGGGGTTTTTTTTTTAGCAGTAACTGTATTATTTGTAACCCAAATATTTTATTAAAGAAAAAAACAAACCAAAGTTCATGGTTCCAAGATATTGTCAGACATGTCTGGCCACAAAATCAATTGGTGTTGATGATAATAATTTTTAAAATGAAAATAAAATTGAATAATTTGTAGATTTTTGACAAAAAGAAATTATTATTGGCTGCTTTAGAATACAAACAACTACAACTACTGCATGTCTATTACATGCCTTTCACATCGAAAATATTTTTGAAATTAAAAGACAAACGTTGAAAATTATTTCTTTAATTATTCGTAAGTATTTCATGCTTGCATATAAGCATAGTAACTTATCCCAATCCTTTGAACACCTCTGAAACTGACCCAGTTATTTGGCAAAGCGGGCAATTAGACACGTTGATTTTGTTAATTAAAAAAAAACAAATTTCTCTAGTCAGCCAGACAGCCCGCCAGCATAGGTACGTACAACAACCGCTGAGAAAAATTATTATTATTTTTGTGTGTGTTTTTTTTTTTCCACCATCATTACCAATTTATCATAGCCATTTCAAATTGATTAATAATCATCATGTTCTAGTTTCAACCGCCATTAATCAAATATTTAAAATTTTTCTCTTTCTTCTTCTTTTGTTTTAAACGTAAAAAATTTAAAATGTTTTTTTTTATTTTTTTTTTTTATTTTTTTGTTTATTTTTGCCTTATGAAAATGAGGTTCAACGCTTTTATACTTTTATGGTCTGCTTCCTTTAATTTGATTTCAAAATTAAAAAAAAACAATTTTTTTTAAAGAATTTTTTCTGCTTTCAAGCTGTCAACCATTAGTTACAAGCAGTTTTTCCATTATTATTGTGTGTTATTATTTAAACTTCCTTCTCCTCTCCTCTCTCACTCACTCATTTTCATTCATTTCTTCTTCCAGAAAAAAAGCTCTCGTCGTGTTTATTTTCTTTTTTTAACCGAAAAATTATTGATAATGATGAATGTAGTTTTAAAACGGAAATACATTTCAAGAATTAATGTTGTTATTGTTTGTAAAACAACAACTACAAAACCAAAACAAAAAAATAAAAATTCTACTTCAAGTACCTAGAGAATGACCCAATGCAAGTAATCGCTGTTAACCTTTGTGGTACTGTGTGCTAAGAGTGATGCCTACAAATATTACGAGAACAGACAGAGGTAAACAGATTGTTTTTTATTTACTTTAAATAAAATTAAGATCACTGCTCGTGAGCAAGTTTATCAATAGGCAATTTGAAAATTAAATTGTAAACACAGTAGTTTTCCGGATTTAACGAACACTATAAATTTTTTCGACTAAAGTATGCGAACAAAAATTTTTATTTTTTACACGCATTTTTTGGTCGAGGAACTTGTATTTAAGTGGCCATAGCTTACATGGCCAGTATTTACTCCAATCACCACTTATACTGTGTGCCCAGGTCAGAATATCGAAATCGAAATATGAAAAAATTAGAATTTTTTGCGCACTTCCTCTCAGCAGATTTCCTGGCAAAAACTCTGAGAGTAAATAAAATTGCCATGAAAATTATGTCTCAAAAAAAAAAAAAAAAATCTGTCGTTCGGAAGTTCCGACTTTAAGCTGCTAGGTCCCGCCACTCATGGTATAACAATTAACACAGACACAACATTAAGGGTTGAGAACTAGGCCGTGTAATCCTGACTAGGGTTGTAAGGTCCAATTATGTATGTATGTTATTGTACCACTATACTGAGTCTACCTCTCTGGAGTTTGAACAGACACCTCGTGCATCCTCTATTCAGCAGTTGACCAGATTTGCTGAGCCATCCTACCCCTATCCGATGTCACCTATTCGGGGTGAATAGCATCAAGTTTTTTCAAAGCGGTCATTACACTAATACATAATTGGCCATTACAACCCTTCAGTCGCATTACGCCTATTGCTTCTCACACCCACTTATGTTGTGTGTGCTAATTGTATACATAGTGGGGACCTACGAGTTTAAAGTCGACTCCGAACCGACAGATTTTTTGAAGAAACCTTTTCATGGCAAATTTATTTACTCTCAGAGTTTTTGCCAGAAATCTGCTGAGAGGAAGTCGCCGAAGGAATATTTTTGCAAATTTCGTTTTTGATGTCTGACCGGGGATTCGAACCCTGGCTTTTCGTCTAATAAGCCAACACACTACTTACTAGACTACGGCGACTTCAAGCGGTTCACAAAGTAGAAAACCCAGAGAGAGTTCAATGGTTGAATCATGAGGGAATGTGATTGAAGACAATATCGAGGGAAAAAAAGTCTTTTTTACAACAACATGTCTGGAACTATTTATTTGCATAGTGCTGTGATTTTCCTTATACTCAAATCATTTTTATTAACGTACTCTTCCAAAAGTTCTAATTAAATCGTGCAGTTGTCTTTCAATAGCCAGTTTTCGTCGTATTTTAGCCTCAATTAGCTTTCCACGATCCACCCACCCTAGTTGGGTTGTTATTCTTATTATTTTTCTTTTTTTTTACTTTCTTCGTGTGAAATTTACATTTATTGTCACAAATTGTAACAAAAAAAAAAAAAAAAAAATTGAACGCTTTTTGAAAAAGAAATTTGAATTGAAAACGTCTTGTTTTTGATTTAATTTTTTCATTTTTTTTTTTCGTGGAAATTTCTATGTTTTATTGCTATATTTACGCTAGTAGTTGTTGGAGCATAGTCACTCAATTGAAATTAATTATGGGAAATACTTTTGAAACTCATTCTCATTTTTTCTATTGTATTTGAACGTTTACGAATTTCAATTTACATTGTGTTCTCTTTTTTTTGTTTCCATCATTTATTCACTTAAAACCAGTCGTAATGTTTTATCCACCGAAAGTGTAATTACTTTCCGAAACAAGTAAAAAAGTTTGAAGACATTTTTCACATTTTATTCACGTATTTTTATTTTTTAATTTCTTTCTTTTAATCAGCAATGATTGTTCTGCTTGAAATTTGTCAATTTAACAACGTTTCTTAAAGATCAAATCGCACGATTCTCCTCCACTTTAAATGACTCTGATCTCATATTGCTTGTGTAGAGTATCTAAAGTGATGTAAGGTGTTCAAACCACTTGTCTTGGCTGTCCAATATTAATCGATCTACAGATTACAGACAATCTATGTCTATAACTACGTTTAAGTTGAAAGTTCAAGATCTTTTCACC
>QOCX01004948.1:0-12375 GCA_005959815.1 Sarcophaga bullata | reverse complement strand
ATTACATCGCCGAAATTGCTGAAATTCGCAATACAAATATGGTTTACAAATGCTCATCTACCCTTAAATTTGCCATTGTGCGGAAATTCTGTAGAGACGCCAGCCTATCTCGGTTCTATCTTGGACCTCCATGAGCAGAAGGTGCATCAATCAATGGAGTTGATCCCAAAATAATCTCGATCGCAGGTGTACGCTTACAGGTCTTTGTGTTATGGAAAGACACGCGGAAAGAATGCAACTCCTATCTAACGACTGGTCAGTGGATACAGTTATGCTGAGGAAGAGGAGACCGTCATTCCACTTTCTTTGTTCAATGCTCTATGGCTCTCCAATCCTTGTCAGCATGAATTACTCATCATTTATTTGTAAAATTTTCAGGTTGATTTTTCAACGGAGGTTAGTCGTGCCGTTAATGTGCACCCGTTGCGCTGACCAATCTTCGCCAGTTTGATGGAACTCGGTCAGTACATTGACTGAGTTTACTTGCGGCTTCACAACGGGCCGCTATGCATGCTCAAGTCTGCTTTTAGTGTCAAAGCTACACTCCAACCTACCAAACTAACCCACCTAACTAACCATCTAAGCGGTTTTAATATAAAAATATTTCGGCGTAGTCTGTGTCGCTTTAGATTGTGTGTATAAGCCCATATTGGATTTAATATGACCTAATGTAACAAAATCAGAAACCTTATTAAATAAATATCACAGTGATATCACACAAAAAGGTGGAACTTAAGAACCTACTTCGATTTTACTACTGACTTTACTCTCCAAAATGTACTCCACGTTAAAAAGCCGTGAGTGAATTTGCTTCATCCCTGGCATACTTGAGTGACGAGTTCATTTGAACGACGGCGTTCAGTTGTGTTTTTGGCTTTAAAGTGTATTTCCCAAATTGTTTGTATTCTTAGCGGTTAACAGATCAGCAAGATATGAACACAAGAACGGAGATGAGGAGACAAAAGCGAGCGAGTTACAACTAAAACTGTGTTTAAAAGTTTGTTTAGTTTTGTTTCTTTACATATTTCTCTCCTTGTACTCTCTTGTAAAAAGTTAAAAATGACAACAAAATTTGTGTAATCACCGCGTACATGATGATAAAGGTTACCAAAACGCAAGTCGTTCTCTAACTTTTATTTGCAGAAATAAAAATTGTAACAATTTGTTGTTGTTCTGTTTTCTTGTCAGTTAAATCACTTGATTGCTACACAATAATAAATTACCCGCCATTCATTGCAGCTTTCACTTTTTGAACGAGCCAAACAGTAGAACAGAAATTAACGAAAAATAGTGACAAAGAAAAAAAAACATCAGATTTGTATGAAATTTTATAATTGTTTAGAACAAGCAACCGAAAGTCCATCAAATCATAATCAAATAAAAATTTTGTGAAATGCAAAGGAAAAGATGAAAACGAAAAAAAAGAAACTTTTTATGACAGAGTGCTAATAAGTTCAAGTACACTCATGTTGTAAACACAATAGATGCAACACGGCAATCACAATAATTTTATAATTGCAGCCTGAGGTAAGCTGCATGCGTATTAACTATAATGTAGGCAGCAACAACAAATACAGAGCGGCTATGGTTGTGGTGGACAAACGATTTGATATTCTGAAAGCGGATTATAACAATGCCGCAGCTAGAATAAGGACAATCACTAGATAAATCCGGTATCCAATTAGTTACAAAGAAAACAAAAGCGATACTGATAAGTGTATGCAGAGAACGACATTGAATGAAATTGTGAATTGGTATACTCGTAATAATTATACAAAAGACAATAAAATACGATGGCATACTGTTTGATACGAGATTAATTCCCCGTCTCTGTAAAGCTATAAATACATAGACGACAAACAACAGACAACAGAAAGCTACCAAGTTTAGAATACATACGTTTACATATATGAAGACGATTATATTGACGGCAGAGCAGAAAAATCCAAGACAACAACCTTAGGAGTTTCTGCACTATATGCATACATAATTCAGTCAGGGTTATGGACCTAGTTTCTCACACGTTTCATGTTAATTTATACATGAGTGGCAGCACCAACAGTTTAAAGTCGATATCGAACGATAGATTCTTGAGCAACTTTTAATGTCAATTTTATTTACACTCAGAGCTGTTGCCAGAAATCTGCTGAGAGGAATTCGTCGAAGATATATTTTTTTCATATTTTCATTCGTTGATGTCAGACCTGGGGTTTGAACCATGGGCTTACGTCTAATAAGCCAACACACACCACAGTTGGCAGAAATTTCTGTCGAACTGTCGAACTGTTGTCTGTTTTCTATGTGTTTTATAGCTTAAGATAAACATTTCAGACGAACATCTGTTTGAGTGCTTCTGTTTATGTTTTCCTTACAGAAACATGCCTTAAGTTTTAAACAGCGCTTGCAACAGGTGGCGCGAAGGCTCAGCGAGCTTAATGTTGAATATTCGTGAGAGAAGAATACGGCATGTGCAAAAGCAAATGGTAAGAGGCTCTGCATTGAGAATGTTTTGTGCATACAGAACAGTTTCAGTGGCAAGGTTTCGATAGATATTCCCGCAAAAGAGCTTAGCCGGCTCTAAAATAGGCATGTTACAGCGTAGTCACAGGAATAGATACCAAGAGGTGTTCACAATCTATTATATACTGACAGCAAAGATGGAAGATGCACACGCTCTTAAACCTGCCGTCAAAGCTTGTAGAGGTTAAGTTCCAGTTAAGTTAGTCCTGTGTGAAGTCGCCTTAGGGCCATTATTACTACTTGCCGTTAACTAAAGGGAGAATTTTAACGGGCAGATAAATTGCTTTTCATTATTAAAAGTCGACAATAGGAGAGAACTGAGCTTTAAACTAAAGGACGAATCAACCTGCCGGTAACTTTTAAAATTAAGTTTATGTTTGATCTCATTATTTTCAATATGGCAACTACAAATATAAACAAAATGAGCAAACACAACTATAAAAAGAAGCCCATCATTGCCACTGCCTTAAAAAAAACTTGTTTAATTGAGCAATGTTATCGATATTGCTTGGGCATATTTTAAAAAAGTTAACTTTATTTTATCATTACGTTGTTATAACGAAAACAAGTTAAAGGTGACTTTAAAGTTAACTTTAGCTAAAGTTACCTTTAACTAAACCCAATTTTAATGGCAAGTTATAATAAAGGCCCTTAGTCTGTTAAGTAGTGTCTTGGCTTATTAGGCGTGAGACCTTGATTCAAATATTTCTACGGCAACTTCATCTCAACAGATTTCTAACAAAAACTTTAAGAGCAAATAAAATTGCCATGATAAGTCTTTCAAAAATCTATTGTTCGAAGTCCACTTTAAACTGTAGGTCCGCCACTCATGTATAAAATTAGCACACCCAACATAAGTAGTGTGAGATTGTAGGTCACGACTGAAGGTTTGTAATGACCAGTTAAGTAAGTGAGGTAGTCGTAGATGTCCAAACTGACTATGTGAACTCAAACACAGACCGCATTATGCATTAGGGAGAGTTTTTGGATGCAGGCCAACAGTTAAGAACATAATTAACAAGATGCGCCAATCGAATGGCAAGTGGAACATAAACCATCTGTTATCGAGACAACTGCTAAGTATTAGACAGATGGAACTTGTCAGAACTGTAAAGAAAATTACGTTTTAAGCTTAGTAAACTGGACGTCGTAATTGCTTAATCTGACGTAATTGCTTAATCTGTGGTTCTGGTACAATTTCATCATAAGACATTGGATTGATTTTAGTGATTGGAATTCTTAGAGTAAAAGTTTTCAACTGCTTTACGGCTAGTCGAAACCCTACTTCTTTTTGGGTTGTCTATCGCCATAGTCGAATTGGTTGAGCCGGAATGTCGAGGCTGTACTTGTTAATTAATTTGATTTTATTTAACATTGTAGTTTTCAATCGTTTGAAATATTTTTATTCATTTTTTTTTTCTGAATAAGTTTTAAAAGTCAAATACCATCCAATTACATACATACATACATACATACATACACACATTCCTCTTCATTTTCATTTGACAATTTTTTTGAACATACTTTTGGTTTATTTGTTCTCTTTTAAAATTACAAATTGGGAAATGAAACAACTCTGCAACTTTCTTTTATTCACTTCATTTATTAAATGCATGTAAAGGGAAATTAAGGACGATATAGTGAGGGTGAAATCAAATTAGACAAAATTTTATAAAGAAAAAACACATCAGTAACTCTAACTACTGTCGTAATAAAATTAAATCGCCAGTAATAACAAAGAAATTTTTTATCATGCTACCATGGTCACTTGTTTTGGAAATAAAGGCTTTCTTACGACCGTTTTTTTTTAAAGAACATGTCATGACAGAAGTCACTGTAGTCTAGTGGATAGTGTGTGGTTTATTAGACGTGAGGCACGGTACAAACCCAGTTCAGACTTCAAAACGAAATATGAAAATATTTCTTCGGCGACTTCCTCTCAGCAGATTCTCTGGCAAAACCTCTGAGGGTAAATAAAACTGCCATGAAAAGTTTCTCAAAAATCTTCGGGGTCCCCTTTAAATTATAGGTCCCGCCACTCGTGTATAAAATTAACAACATAAGTGGTATGAGAAACTAAGGCGTAATCATGTATGTAGGCATGTTTTTCAAAGGCTTTGTCTCACATTTTTGACTCTTTAAAGATTCCGTTCCAAAAGAAACTGCTCATCTTTGTGACCAAGAATGATTTGATTCCGTTCTTGGTACTTTGCTCTCAAGAAAAGCATATGCTAGTAAAATCGGAAAAAAATGGAAAAGAATTCACTATCACATATGATTTCTTGCGAATGGAATTGCCTTAAGGAATTAATTTTTCGCCCATAATAAAGAGCATTACATTGGGAGGGCTGGATTGCATGCAAACAAGGTAAAGTTTCTGACTGTGGTCAACGTGGCGACCACCAGGGCGATCCTTGTCTTGCTGTATTCAAGTTGACACGCAGCCTCCTTGTGGCCACTCCTGAAAGGCATTCAAGCACCCGCTAGATGTTAACTAATACGTGCAGCGAAGTCCAATCCCCTGGACGTTAAATTTGGGTTGTGCGTATGGCTTGGAACCCACCACGTTAAAATTTTAATCCAGTTAATACCAAAACACAAGCCTCTATAAGGACATTGGCGCAATGAATATTTTACTTGACAATAGATTTTGGTTGTTATCCGCTCCTCACATATGGTTTCTTGCATTTTGGGTGGTCGTTATGAGCCTTTATTTCGTCGCCAGCGATTATTCGATGCAAAAATGATTTCGTTTTTAATGCGACTTGTGTTTATTTGCCACTAAATTTTTTGCCTTTTGAATAAATTTTGCTGCTTTTAAAACTTGAATTAAGTTAGTAATTGGGCTTACATGGATCTGGAACGGATCCCAACTGGACTATTGCAAGATATGTAGCGGAATAGTAGGAGTTTGAAACTATTCAACACCTTCTCTATAAGTGTTCAGCCCCTAGTTGTTTGAGGACCCTTAGCAGGAGCTTCTTCGAGGGTTTAACTCTTTGTCGAGTGCCTACATTAAGACTATCCATATCCATTGATTCAATAATAGGTTGAGAAGTGCTAGGGCTTCAATGGTCTAGTCCCTCTCTCTTGTGTGTTTTAGTCTGTGTTATTCCTTCGTCTCCTTATCTTCGCTTTTCTACCCCATCTCCTTAATTATCTTCTCTGCCTTAGGACGTCTCACAAGGGGTCAATTTGACTTCCGAGTATTGTATTTGTCTCACTTGAGTCACCTCTAATGATTGTGCAATCTCATGTTGTGTCTGACACTAATCTTGATCGAGTGATGTTTTAACACCCTTTTTTGGGTAGGTGGCAGGCATATTTTTGCTGTGAACACACGAAGCAGGATAAAATTTAAAAAAAAAAAATTGAAAAAATAATTTTTGATCGACACTGTATGCTAAGTATTTATCCACTCGTTTCGCAATGCATGCTTTGTTTATTGTACGTGTATTTTGTACAGCAAAAGCATTCTTTTAAGACATTCATGGCAACACTTCGTCTGCATTTTTCTTTTAAAACTATGCCAACGAGATCTTGAAGAAAGTCCTCTCTCTCTCTCTCCTCTCCAGAATAAATAACACAATATTTTTTCTCATTTCATGCTTTCCTTTAGTTTTTAACTTGATGTCTTCCTTTATTTTTTATAAGATAGATTTAATTTGATTTGAAAAACTACTGTCACTGACACAATGAGTGGCAGTCATTAATAGCAAGACTTTGTAAGCTCATCTAGATGAGTGTGTGTGTGTGTAAGTAATTTTGGCGCATATTTAAATTTTCTTTTTTTTTTTGCAGTATACCTTAACACTTTTTCAATTTAATTTATTTCGCTTCTGTGACATTTGTGTTTATAGTTTAAGGCAGGAACTTAAAAGAGCGGTATAAGGATTTTTATTTTTATTCGAATAAAATTCGAATTAAATTTTACTGCAACACTACATAAAATTATATATTCAGGACTAAATGCAATTAAGTTAAGTTGGTGTGCAAACATAATAGTTAATATTTTAATGGTCGCCTATTCAAACTATCGATCATAAAAATAAATTTTTTAAAACTTTTTTTGTGGGTGACTGTAAAACTTGTATGATCACGTTTTTGTACTAAAAATTAAATTTTGTCGAAAGAATTGAAATTCTCTTGAATAAATATTTAAAAAAGCTATACAAAAAATGTTTTTTAATCATTTTCCGTAACCACAACAACTTTTCACTGTGGTTTTCATAAGGGCTTCCAACATACTGTAGCCTAAATGTTAAGTTTTAAACAAGGTATAGTGCTGCACACCACTAGAGGTACTACACAATTTAAAACTATCTACCGTTAACTTGTAACCGAATTTTTTTAAAACATTCAGCACTAAATTCAATCTTTACATATAAAAAAGAAACCGATCGAATGTAATATCAAAAAAAATTATTCGAATAAAATTAGAAGAATGAAATTAACTGTATGAAATTATCGAATAAAAATAAACGAATAAAATTGTTAGAATGAAATTAATCGAACAAAATTAATCGATTAAAATTATTTACATGAAATTAACGAATCAAACTATTACATAAAATTAATCGAATCAATTGAATGAAATAAAATTAATCAAATAAAATTTATCAGAAAAACTAAAAAACTATTTTCATAAAATAGATATTTAAGAACACAGAACATTAAGTTACGCTGTTTGGTGGTCCATGACGCTGTCTTGACATCTTCAACAAATGAACAAAGACAAAGGACTTAGACTGTGCCAAAGAAAAAGGCACATTTAAATTTATGATACAAAATTTACTAATTAGGCGCACTACCAATCTCATAGTTACTCTGTGGTGTGTTTTGGCACCGCATTTATCCATAATTCTTAGAACACAAAGTTGATCGATCATCACTTTCAACGAGAGCACTATCCAGTTATCCCACTTTTTGCATGATTTCAAATAAAAATGGGTAAACTTATGTATGGTAAGTAGGTAGCTGTGGCTGTATCAGACGTGGAACCACTGGTCAAACTCCAGATCAGACATCGCCCATAAAAAGAAATATGAATATTTCACCAACCTCTCAGCGGATTTCTGTCAAAAACTCAGAGAATAAATCAAATCTTCAGTTGCGGAGACGACTTTAGTCACGCCACTAATGCATAAAAATTGGCATACACATCAAATGTGGTCTGAGAAGCTATGTCATTGAAGGTTCTATTGGCCAAATTAGGTATGGTAGGTATATATATTACTTACCTCAGGCCGTACCTAATGTATCAATCATTCAAAGATTGGTTAAAAAAAAGTTAAGAGACCAGTGAACATCTTGTAGTGAATTTTTATCATGCCGCCAAATGATAATAAAGTTTATGTGGCCTGAATTGGACGATGAAATATTTTAATAAAAATTCTGATGTCAAATAGCCATCAAGATTATGCGATTTATTTTCTTTATTTCTTATTTTCTTACTTCTTACTTAATTGTCCATTAACAATCCGATTAACGGCCTCGATCTGGTCCTTCCAATGCAAACTAGGTCATTCTCTTCGACGACTTCCGCAGATCCCTGCATCAAATACGCGTCTCATCGGAGCATTCTCCTCCATTCTCACGACATCCACTGGATGTTAATATGCCGCAGAATGTCCATGTCGTTCAGGAGCTCATACAGCTCACTGTAGAATCAAATGCGGAAATCATGAAAAACTCGCACTAGGCATCCTCTGCGGCATAAAGAAGCACGGGGTATTAATTTTGTCGTACGAGAGAAGTCTCTGCTATTCAATTGCCTATCACCTGTTGACAAGAGTGCTCTTGCCCTTGATCTCTAGACTGAAATCATTTTTGGTGGTAACGGCGGAGGCAAGATAAATAAATTCCTTCACTATATCGAAAGTATAGTTATCGGCCGTAATCTGAGATCCAAACCGCCGCACTTCTCTACCTGTCGATAACATATATTTTGTTTTTCCCTCATATACTGCCAGCCCCATCTTAGTCGACTCTCGTTTAATAGCACTAAAGGCATTACTAACGTCGCTCTAGGTATCTGGCAATGTGTATCTACCCTTGTCTGAAAACTATTTTATTTAACAATTATTTGTGGAAGCTCAGGCTATAATATTAAATTTCTTTCATTGTTTTTTCTATAAAATATCATGAGAACGTTTTAATTGATGCCAATAGATTGGATAAGTTCATCAGAATACATGTTTAAATTAACAAAATATTCTCTTAAATGGCAACAATTCATTTATAAGTTGCATGTGCATGTATATACTTTGTACAATGAAATAGTAACAAAAAAAAAAATTAATTGATATTGTCATGTTGGGTTTTCCAATTGAATTTAAATTCTTTTTGTTGTCAATTTAAATCGATTACGATAACGCCTCTGTCAGGCAATGGTTTTCAGATGTTTAACTTAATCACAGACCAATAATTGAGAGTGTAATTCGAAGAAATAATAAAGATATGGTAGAAGCAGTCTAGCAAACAAGCACTAGCATTTAAGTTTTCCATTATTTTATCAGCTTTAATAAGAATATGAAAAAAAAGCAAAACTTTTATAAAATCTCAGTGAAATTTGTTTTTATGACTTATAAGCTGAGAATAAGTGCAGTTACTTAACAACAGTTTTCTATTTTACTTACATTCTAATACAAACTGCAAATGACATCTGGGTGTCCTTACAAAGTTGCCCTTGACTGTATATGCGGCACTTGAGAATATTCACAGCCAAGCAATTGATGAGAGTATTTAGTAAATATGGCTAGACGACTATTACTGATCTTTAATACAAGCTACCCAGCTTTAAGTTTTTTTTTTTGACCCATTGCACGAATTATGTTCGGCCTTGAGATCACATGATTTGTAGCTCTTTTGGATACACCCGCGAATTAAGAAAACTTCATAAAAAAAAAATCTCTAACAGAGTCAAATCTCATGATAATGGTGGCCTGTTTACATAACTTCTACGTGAGATGTTCTACCCAGCAGATTAATATCTAACGCTGCATAAGCTGGCGTGGCAAGTAGCGTCGTCCTGTTAAAACCCTATATGGTTGGTGTTCAAATCATTCAATTCAGGTCAGTAGTTGTTAACCATAGTCGCCATAGTCTAGTAGGTAGTGTGTTGGCTTATTAGACGAAAGGCCAGGGTTCGAATCCCCCCGGTCAGACATCAAAAACGAAATATGAAAAAAATATTTCTTCGGCGACTTCCTCTCAGCAGATTTCTAGCAAAAACTCTGAGAGTAAAATAAAATTGCCATGAAAAGTTTCTCAAAAAAATCTGTCTTTCAGAGTCGACTTAAAATGTAAGGCCCGCCACTCATGTATAAATTAAACACACACAACGTAAGTGGGTGTGAGAAACAACATCGTAATCTAACTGAAGGGTTGTACGACCACTTATGTATTTATACATGTACCAAAGAACGGATCGGGCCAATTTATAATACCTAGAAGTGAAGCGCATTGCAGTGAGAGCATTCGTAGTGATCGAGGTAAATCGTAAAACAAATGTGGCAAGGTCCAGATTATACAGAGTATTAGACCAAGACCTACACCAAACAGTGACCGACATTAACAGTGGCCATTTGGCGTCAATAACAACTTGAGCTGCGTGTTTGTTGATATAAACCAACACCATACTCCAATAAAAAAAATTCAAAGGAGTTTAATAGCAGAAATCTAAGTAGACGGCGAACAGGACTATTAAGCCTGTTGTATGGCAAGTTTAGCAGATTTGTTGGTACCAAACTTCATTGCAGTTTAGTGGATTAATTTTTCATCACAATCATTCAGGGTTCATGACAATTCATGAGAATTCATGACAATTCCTGTCTCGTTTCGATAGAGTTAAGAACCGATGACGTTTCAAATGTGTTAGCCACACCAAACAATGAATTTTAATGAATAATAAGGGTGAAGTCACAGTTGTCTAAAAAGTTGAGTGTTGGGTTACTAGACGTGAGGCCACAGTTCAAAAAGTACAGGTCTGACTTCGCCAACAAATCGTAATCTAAAAAAATATTTCTTAGGCGACTTCCTTTCCGCAGTAAAGTAAAATTGTCATGAAAAGTTTCTCAAAACTCTGTCGTTTGGAGTCGACTTTAAACTGTAGGTCCCGATACTCATGTATGAAAATAACAAACACGACATAAGTGGTGTGAGAAGGGTTGTTTTCATTTGAAGAAAAGTACTGGTCGAGGCAAATGATAACCTTGCTCTATCATAATCAACATGCAGAAGAAGATGGTTTCGACGATTCAGAGATGATGAACTATCAAACACAGTTTGAAGACCCGGACTGGCAAACAAAAATTAATCAAGATGACAATTTGAGTCCTAACCTAGTGATCGAAATGTTAGATGCTGTTTAACAAACAATTTCCAGCCATTTTTATTGCTCTTAGAAAGATTCAAAAGCCTGGAAAATAGGTGCCACTTAAATTGAATGGCGGGTCGATAGCCACTTATGAAAATTTGCTTCAACTAGGCGATAGAAATTAATGTTTGCTCAAAAAATCATGAGTTATTTCGCGGCAACCAACAACTTCTGCTGCAAAACCAGACCGTCTCGCCAGGATACAATGCAGTGTATCTGGTGGGATCTGAAAGGAGCTTCTAAAATCTGAAGAAATTGATTGAAAAACAACGAGAATGGCCCACAAAACATAAAGTGCTTAAAGCAAAACCGTTTCAGGATACTTTTAAGGCATTAGCCTGGGAGCTGCTGATACTCTTCATCTAGTATAGTATTTAGTCAATGATTTTGTTTTCATTTTATTCACATTTGTACCGAATAGTAGGAAATGAAGGTAAATGAATATGAAGTTTAATTTCCTTAAAATTGTATTTACATATGTACGTGTCGTCCGCAATGATAATATCACATTATTTTTAATTATAAATCTCTAAAAAAAATTAAATTAACAATTTTCATATAACGTTTAAGGCCAGTCGCTCACATCAGATGTATGCTGCCCTGAAATATTTCGAAATATTTAATTAAAATTGTACAACACATGCTAATATTACAATCGTTTTAGTGTGTAGTGCATATGGCTTAGTTAATTACAACCACAATCTGGCTAATACATGTCACGAATTTAATTTAAACCAAATAAAACCATATAATCTGTTATAATTAAACAATAATTATATTAAAATTTGAGCACGATTTCCTGTAACATGTACTATTTCTGTATAAAAATAAATAACTAATGTGAACTACAGTCATGGACAAAACTTTACATACCCCAAACATTTCTTCGAAAGGCAATAATCTATTAAGAAGCTAATTTAGATTCTCTTCAAATATATTTCGATTAACAAAGTATTTTAAAACTTACTTACTTACTTACTTACTTAATTGGCCATAACAATCCGATTAACGGATTTCGGCCTACCTTAAAACATCCTTCCAGGCGCTTCTGCTTCTTGCCTGCCTACGCCAGTTGGTCGCACCAATCAATGACAGGTCGATTTGGTCCTTCCAACTGAAACAAGGTCGTCCTCTTCACCGACTTCCGCAGATCACCGCATCAAATACCCATCTCACCGTAGCATCCTTCTCCATTCGAACGAGATGGCCGAGCCAGCGAAGCCGCTGGATATTAATACGCTGCAAAACGTTGTATCGGATGTGGAAATCTTCGCCAACTCGCACTGGACCGAAGACTTTCATTTCGAATACTCTCAAGACAGCTGCATCGGTGCTTAATAAGGTCCATGCCTCTGCGCCATAAAAAAGCACAGGTAGGATGTGCGTCTTGTAGAGTATTAGTTTCGTCGCACAAGAGAGGTCTCTATTACTCAATTGCCTATTGAGACCATAGTAGCACCTGTTGGCAAAAGTGATCC
>QOCX01004947.1:1032-13700 GCA_005959815.1 Sarcophaga bullata | reverse complement strand
TTCTTTCTGTCTTCTAGTTATTAACATCATCTTCTTCTTATTTTTCTTGTTTATAGTTGTTTTACTGTTATCTCTTCTTTTTTTTGGGAACAAAACATATAAAACGGATTTTAGTTTCTATCTCCGGTTAAAGGTCAGCTTGGCGTCGGTAAATAACAATAAGAAAAGGAAAAAAGGATAAAAACCGAAAGGAAATTTCAACAGAACAGAGAAAATGGAACAACACGGTTCATATTTAATATTTAAGTCTTCTCTACCGAGAGAGAGAGAGATCAATGATTACAATTTTAAATCCTTTTGTTTGATTTGAAATTTAAATTTTCCATTCAATTTCAAAGAAATCATTTACGTTTGAATTTCTATAAGGCTTTGCTTCTTGGCGTATATTGGCAGTTACGCTGTTGTTACTTGAGGTATTAACAGTGAATTTCCTCATCAGCTCGTTAACCGCTAATTTTGGGTAATTAGCACTCAAGTCACTCCGAATCTTAACACAAGAAAGAAAAATTTTCATTGAAATTATCGTCGACAAGGCTCATTTCCATCTGTTGGGATATGTAAATAAGAGGAATTATCGTTTCTGTGGCAATATTTATCAGCATATAACATTCGTACAGAATGTCAGACACGATAAAGACAACTTTCTATAGAAATCATTGTTGTTGAGACTAATTTTCATCTCTGTAGATACGTAAATATACGGATTTATCACTTTGGAACATCAAAGACGGGACGTTTCATGTAAGAAGAGCTATTTATTCTCACTCAAACATACTAAATAGTGTGATATTTACCCCCCATCTATTGATAACCACCGTACTCTCGTAGTAGATAGTGTTTTGGCTTATTAGATGCAAGCCCATGGTTCGAACCTCAGTTCAGGCATCTGAAAAAAATACGAAATACGATGGCCCTTCGTTGCCACTGCTTTTTAAAAAAAACTTGTTTAATTGAGCAGTTTTATCGACATTGCTACGGCACTGCCATATTTTCAAAAAAAGTTAACTTTATTTTATCATTACGTTGTAGTAACAAAAAGAAGTTAAAGGTGACTTTAAAGTTCACTTTAACTAAAGTTAACTTTAACTAAATCCAACTTTAATGGCAAGTTGTAATAATGGTCATAAGGAAGTTAAGTACTCTTTTGTAACTTTAGTATATTGACCGCAGACCAAGTCCTTTGGAGATTAAAGTGATTTGAGACTCATTCGCAGTCAACCTCTGAATTAGATGATGCGAATACAGTCGATTGTAATGCATAAGCACGGCAATAAATATTCTGCAGTATACTGCAATATACTTCTTATAAGAAGCCGTTGATGTTGTTTCTTTAACCAGCGTATTTCAAAAATGTCGATTGCCTCACTTATATCGAACATACATGATGTACAGCAATAAGCAGAACAGAATGAGGAACAACAGTTTTAAAAAACCGAACCACTTGTAATGCTATTGCCGCTATATGCGAAATGATGGAAGAACACTTCACGCTCTCTAACCTCCTTTTATTAACATCACTTCTATTCGTGTATAGGATAGGGCTTTTGAAGACAGTGGTAGGGTATTCAACTCTTTTGATTAATAGCATCACTGTCTCAACATGTCTTGTGGGCAATATACTTGAGGGAGATGAAGAGCCAAAATCTGTATATTTTTACAGAGTAAAAGTCTGTCATATAGAGCACATCCGTTCGTGTATAGTGGGCGGCCAATGGATTGCTCAATATGCTACCAAATGGGTTCATTCTTTAGTCCTAATGGCGGCCTGTGGAACTTTCTTCTCGCAGAACTTTTTCCTGTCAATAGTATTATAAACAGCATAAGCAGATACCAAATCGATATCCATAAAACCTATTTCGTCTTAGTTGTCGTCTTAAGAAACAATGCTACCATTCATGGCTCTCTAATATTACATTTCATGCAAGTCGTCTTCAGTGCTTGAATGTGCCTTTAATTTTTATGTGAATGATCTGCCCTCGTTTAAAATAAAATTTAAAATAAATGACTGACCCTTAGATGCTATGCTAAAGGCCACTATAAAGTAAAATACGTTACGAGGATTTCATTTTGAGCCACGGTCATTATGTTCACGTCTAATTTTCTTAATTTTTTTATATATTATTCCTCCCGTTCGTTAAAACGAACTAGACCGCCAGGTTTTCTTTAAGAAAATGAATAAAAAAAATTTAAGAGTTTCGGTAGCATCTTTCCATATTTTTTTTTTCTACTTTAATACTAAAAGAACAACATTATTGTTGTTTGTTGTTTTATAACAATGTTTCTCTGTCATGCTATAGAAACAAAACAAAAGAACAAAAAAAAAATCATCATCAAGTGACTTCAGGAAAAATGCTTCAACCGGAAATGATTTTCATAAGAAAACAGACAAGAGCGAAAGATTTTTTTCTTCTCTTATGCCGCGTCTTTAAATTTTCAAGTGATACCACCATGAGAACAGCCAGGCCCTAGAGTCAGAGTAAATCTCTATCCGTCATTTGTGTTCTTCGAAACATAACCTCCCTTCGTCATGCTAATTTTCATGAGTTTTTTTTCGAAGAAATTTTTTTCTTTCTTCTTCTTCTTCTTTTTTCACTGTTGCGCTTAACAATTGCCCTGCACAGACTGATGTTGTATGCAAAAGTTTTGTTTTTTTTTTTTTTTATTGTTGTTGCTGTGTTTTTGTGCTGTTGTTGATCCAAATTTGTGTTCGTCGTCTACATTTTATGTGTTTCTTGTTATTGTTTTCTTTTTTGCTTGTTTTTTTTTTTTTTGTTTTCAGTCGTTTTTGTTGTCTTAACTATTAAACACAGTAACCTTTTGGGGTAACAAACAAAGAAGAAAGAAAAAAACTTGAGATATTGTTTTCATTTTATTTGCGTTGGGAAAAGTTACACTGAAAAAAAAATAAATTATTTTGAAAAATGAATGCCTTGTGTAGGCACTAAAAGCAGCTTTAAACTGATTTTTAGTTTTCGTTAGATAGTTAGTTAGGTAAGCAGTAATCGGCTCAAATGATATATATAGGCCACATCTGATCCTTTATAATACCACAGACGTTCATTCTCTTCTAATATTGGAATTAAAATTTTCGATTTTCAGCGTCCATCCTTGACAGATCGGTTGATCCTAAGAGCAGGACAGCGCCGTACAAAATAGTTTGATGCATTGGCCATAAGCAGAGAAAAGCGTTTTATTTCAGGAGTTTGATGTGGCTTTTCTCTACCTTTGGTAGATTTTTTACGTTATTTTTCCCTGTCCGATGCCACCCATGCTATTATTTCAGTATGAATTCTGAACTTGCAATTTCTTAATGGAAATTCCTTTATTTCTAGCAATTCCTACGAATACACTTTTCCGACTGCCATAGTGCCTAGGCCCCATGGCATGGATTTTTTAGGACTACTTCAGGGGTAATGGCCCCTACCAATGCCAGGGTGGTTGTGTTTGAAACTAGGAAGGGGAAAGAAGAGAGAGACTAGTTGTTATGGACACTAGATTTGAAATCACTTTATGAACTAAAGTTACGCCAGGACAAGACACTGCAATAAAGGAAACGGATAGTCCCCGGTTAAAAAATGAATTCTGTCTGTAATGCTGTGTTCAAGCCACTGCACAGTCGACCACTAGTGGATGTGCTCTACGTGACACAACTTTACTAGGAACAAATATGCGATTTCCCTCAAGTACATTTCATACAAGACATATTGCAACAGAGTTCAACAAATTTCTCGGGAACAAGTCGCATTATTTCGCTCGAGCAAAGTCCGTTGTAGTAGCAGTAGAACAGTGAAACACAGGCTTGGATCCCTTACATATCAAACTGAATTTTCATACCCAAACCAGTCGGACTTTCTGATGTTGGACTGCACTTGTGTGCCAATAAACAACATTGTGAAGATAGTACCACTCCGTCATCTCGTTAAAAGCTTCCGTACATCCTTAGACTATCCTAGATGACTTTATGTTACTCTCCATGCCCTGATACGGGCTTAGCTAACAGAAAGTGCAGTAAAATCTTTTCCTGAGACATAGCCATCGCTGTTTAATACATTTTCTCTGTATTTGTCTTATTATCTGCTACCCTTTTAAGTATCACTTTCACAAAGGTGCTGTCATTTAAAAGAATTTCTCCCAGTGCATAGCAACTTCTATGTAAACATTGTTGTTTCGGTAACGCTTGTTGCTTCAGGATAGACAAAAACATCTACTTTCATTCACTTCAAATTAACATTGTTGCTGTTTCTGTTGCTGATTGTCGTATAACAAATGATGTCATCATTTTCATGTTTTCCATAAGCAACATAAACCGGAGAAAATTGCAAACAACAGCAGCAGCGATAGCAATCATCATCATCATAACAAATCATTTCCATGCACAGTCATTACTTTTCAGTCTTCAAGTTGCAACACGTAGCTTAAACTTAAAGATTATTGTAATGCTCCTGCTCTGTCATTTGACTTCTACAATGACTGTCTCTTTCAATTTCTCTTCTGACAGACGAATGTCAGAATAACGTTATCTCTGTTGTATTGCAAGTACCACACACACGATGCACGAATAAAACTTCGGTGGCATCGCTCATTGTTAAGAGTTTTCGAAACCAGCAACAACAAAAACTAACAGATTTTTTGGTAACGCAGTAGCAGCATAGGAAATACCGTTTTCTTCTGTAAACTGTTTTTGTTTCTGATTATCCTGACAACTTTTGTTTTAACATTGAAAGTGAGTTGATTGGTGTTTTAAAGAACTTTTTTTTTGTTTTGTTTTGAAAGCTCCTTCTCTTTTTCTTTCCCTTTTGTGTTTAGGGCAGAGTAAAGGCCGAATTAGCCGAACGTTCACAGAAAGTACGTTCATTTTGAGGATGTAAAAGGCAATGAGAATGATTACCCAAGCGGAATATAATTTCGGTAAACATTTGCATCCATTTCGTATGCCTTATAAACGAAGTTACATTCCCTTACGTTACGTGAATGTTTGCTTAATTTTACCTAAGCATGTTTAACGACTTAGCATAACAACTCTGTGAAACGAGCAGGATGGCTAGGATGATACACGTTGGAAAAACTGGTATTACAACGCGTTTTTATTTCCGCTCGTAAAATATTTAAAAACCAAAGATTTAAAGTTTATATTGTTGTTGTTGTTGTAAAAATGAAACATTATACCTTTTGATATTTATTTTAGCTTGAGAGCATGAGATAACAATTTTTAGATTATTCAAGTGGAATTATTTTGATTTTCTCCCGTTTTTTTTTGTTTGTATTTCTTTTCAAATGTTTTCCTTTTGTTTGCAAAATTGTTTTCCTTTAAATATCGATTTAATATTTTCGGTTCTTATTTCTCGCATTTCTTTTGCGTGTAACCGGAGATATGAATTTTCCCTTTTGACAGATTTCATATGAAAAAAAAAATTACAAATTTTGTTGGATTTAGTTTTGGTTCTTATAGGGGATGGATTGGAATCGTTGTTTGAATTTTAATGAAAATTGATTGAAAATTTATTTGCATTTCATTACGTAGAAAAGGAATCTAACATTTTAAATAGCTTGACTTGAAGATACGAGGGCTTATTCGAAAAATTCAGTTCATCTAATATTTGTTCTGGTGCCTTTAAAGTAATTTCGCTTCAAATATAAAACACATAGACCCCGATGCGTATAGTCAGAAACTGTTTCTCGAACACAATCGCATATTAGAAATCCTGCAATTGCGAAAAGTTATACCGAACCGCTATTATAAGCATTCATTGTAGGATTTACTATTTGCGACGGTAGTCTTACAAGTTACTAACTCTGGAAAATGTGTAATACTGATTGGATTCAATAAACTAAAAGGGAAACTTGGTTGAAAAATAAATTTCTTTTCGAAAATGCCATTGAAAATACGAGAGCAGACTTAACGGTTGCGGTGATCTTTGATAGGAACTAATCCAAGATGTTGAAAAATGTTTAACAGAAGTTATGAAAAGGTCATCTCCAAACTATCTCAGTTCCAGACCAGACCATACTGGTTGCAAATGTAATTAAGAACCATAGATAAACCTGCATCGTTGACCTTCTAGCATTTAAAACAAGTGGCTGTCCATCTATAAGTTAGTAAAGCGCTGGAAACATTTGAATTACAAACTTTCCTGTTGGTAAAAACATTAAAGAGAGGCTTAAAAGAACGATCGTAGTGTTTCGTATCCTTAAAAGAACTTTGTGATCAATATTTGACTCTATTGGGCCTAGTGGAATTAACAGTTTCATTACGGTGCTCAAGTATGCTGAAAGGTGTGCAAATATTTACGCCACTGGCCAGTATTAGATTACAATCTTCTGTCCTGATCAGCACTCCAACAAGGCAAATACTCAATCAGTTCCACTCTGGCCTTTTTTTGAAGTAGATCAGCCCTCTACAATGTTCATTTGATGATTATCATTAGAAATTAGAACTTCACATAGGGGGACGTCATAGCTACATTAAAAGTGGCACAATGCTTTTTAACTAACGAGATTCCTTATAAAATTTTATTAATTTACTGTAGCAAGCAGTCAGGTTGCGATCAAGTCGCCAATGAATGTAATGTTGTCCGAAATTTCTCAGGAAAATTTATAATCATTTAAACGTAACTTTTATATGAGTTTTAGGGCTATCGCTGCACTGCTGATGCACTGATACCAGGCTCATAGCCGCGCATATATGTGCTATGTTTGATTCAGTTAAACTGAATGTTCTTGGATCGTTTTACAGAGAGACTTGACTTCGTTCGCAGCAATACTGATATGGATTTTAAAAGGACTTATTCTGTTCTGTACTTATATAGCATGGCATCTATCGCATCGGTTCTCTGTCTCATACATACATAATTGGCCATTACATCCCTTCAGTCAGGATTACGGGCCTAGCTTCTCACACCACATATGTTATGTGTGTTAATTTTATACATGAGTGGCGAGGCCTACAGTTTAAAGTCGATTCCGAACGACAGATTTTTGAAAAACTTTTCATGGCAATTTTTATTTAGTCTCAGAGTTTTTGCCAGAAATCTGCTGAGAGGAAGTCGCCGAAGAATCATTTTTTTTCATATTTCGTCTTTTTGATATCTGACCGGGGATTCGAACTCTGGCCTTTCGTCTAATAAGCCAACACATTACCCACTAGACCACGACGGCTTTACAATCTTAAAACAATTTTGGTCGGCATGCTCAGAAATATTGTATTTCATCAGACGACTTCTGCAGGGGCTGTAAAAGAGAAGTTGACTAATTTATGGCTTGGGTATTGTGGTATCCCAATGCACCAAACTTCTTTCCCAGTGGAATATATTCTTTCAAGAAATGCTCGTTGCTTAAAATAATCTACGAGGTGAATAAAATTTTGACCTTTGAATTCTACTTTTACCAGGAGATGATTTTGCCTGTTCGGTGTCGATATTCACCTCTTTGGGAAACTTCTGGATTAACAGTTTAGAAGAAATTGAAGATTTTTCATGAATCATGAATCATGAATCTGATGTTTATGAATCTTTTTAAACAATCTCTTTCCCTCTTAATTATGATAAATTGTTGAAAGAATTTTAATTTTGAAAAATTCTGTAATGAAAAAAAAGGTATGAAAATCACATGGCAACTCTTTTATTTTATTACTTTCACGCTTAACACTTCCAACAAATGTCTCATCTTAAAAGTCTTACAAATGAAGTGGATTCCGCCATTCCCCCCCTCCCACCTGCCTTGCGAATGCATTCATGCGTTAAAATATCTCCGAGTAAATCGAATATAATTGCAGTGAAATGTACTTTTTTTTTTAGATGCTTCTGACTACGGATAAAATTCCAAGCAGGAGGCGAAAGCAATTGATGATGATTCTTTTTTTTTTTTTATGGTCCAATACATGGAGATGGGGGATGGGGATCAATATGATTTACACGTGGAAATTTAATGTGACTGATAATCATATTAAATGTTAAGCAATAATAAAAAAAAAACAACAACAATATCAACATTAAAAGCAGGTCATTTGCGGCGACAAAAAGGTTGCAATTCCAATAATAATTGCTGCTGCATGAGCACATTTTACGCTCGTTAAACATTGCAGCAATTATTAAATGTAAGCAATGAACAAATGAAATGTTGTTGCTGATTGTTGGTGATGTTGCAACTTACCTGGAAACCCAATAGACTCCAGACCTCTTTGTCGGATGAAAATACACACGCCGTATAATTATGACCATGAAATTGATAAATTCTAACCGAATGTGCCAAAGCCACCGGTATCGCTGTGGTTATAATCAAAATCCAGGCCAAAATTATCGCTCTGTTATGAATGGGAATGGAAATAATAAAACAAAAACAATGTCAAATCAAATCAATTAAAATTAATTAAGAAAACCATTACAGTAGTTCCCAATCTGTATGGCATAAGAAGGAATTTCGCAAACAAATGTTATAGTAGATACAGATTAGAGAACAAAATGGTTGCAACAAATTTTTTTATAATTTTACTTACAATGTGGCATTTCGTTCTGTTCTCAGTGACATACTGGTCACTGGGTGCACTACAGCCAAGAAACGATCGAATGACATAAGCACTAGCGTGTACACGCTACAGTGACACGTCACAACGATCATGTATTGGACAAATTTGCACCATAAATTACCAAAAGGCCATTCGGGTAAAACATAATCGGTTGCCGTAAATGGTACACAAAAGATGACAAATAAAATATCCGAAACAGCTAAATTTATGATCAGCAGATTTGTTGTCGAGCGCATCTGTTGATTGGCCACCACCACTGGAATTAAAAGAAAAGGAATACAAAATTTTTAAATGAAAAACCTTCACGTATTATGCTTATTTAATTAAAAATAAATCTTAAATTGCAGTGTATCAGAAAATGTTGCAGAGCAACATGATGCTAGCAAATGTTGCTGTCAACATATGTCAATAATATTTGAAAGATTTCATTTGTATTGACTCCAAAACATATTTCGTGGATAAAATCTTAAGATAAACAAAATAAAGCAAAATTTTATATCAATAGTAGCTGAAACATTTTTAAAATTCCGATTCGATGTTTTGCAACATGTTGCTGGCAACATTAAAAAAAATTCCGTCATATTGTTTACGTTGTAACTCTTCAAACACCAAAACTTTATCAGAAATTTGTTAGTAGTTCGAGCCGTCTTCAAATTACCCGCCTCTAAACTGACAGCGCAACATTGTTCCTTGCAACATGCATCTGGGAGTTTGTCAACATGTATCTGTCAAAGTTTGATAACCTTTGACTGCAGACTAGCGTATGGTTTGTGGAGAAAGTAGAGTAAAAGTTGCAAAAATCTATGAATTTGTCACTCATAGTCACTGGGGCTAAAATCTGAAGAATATGGAAGACAGAATAAGTGGGAAAATTTTGATAATTCTTACGAAGTGATACTTGATGCTATTGAAGGTATTGGATTCATGAAATATACGTTCTTATTGCATAATCAAGCTTGCTCTTCCACCCATTATTTCTCTAACGTTGAGGGTACCTTTCATTATAATTTGGTGTGTGTCTGCGGCCACAATTTATAATTCTTTCGTGCCAAAAAAAAAAAAAAATTGCAGGATCTTCGCCTGTCACCGTAGTTTACTAGGTAGAATGTTGGCTTATCGAATGCGAGCCCGTGGGTCAAACTCCAGCTCGGGCAAAAAGTGTGCTAAAAATCTTTTAAAAAATCTGTTATTCGGAGTCGGCGTTAAACTGTAGGTCCAGCCGTTCATGGTTAAAATTAACACACACAACATGAGTGGTGTCGTAAGCTAGGTTGTAGTCCTGACTGACCAATTAAGTCCGATTTGCGTTTTTAGATTTTTAGATCCTCCACAAAGGCGTTGTATTTGTTTTTAAGACGGCCGCCAATTTGCCCTAACCTTACTTAATTCATGGATTTGATTAAATCTCAATAAATAAGTACCGAAATTCAATCCAAACGGATTTTATAAGAGCAATGCTTTACACAAAGAACGTAAAGTGAATTTGCCATCAGCGGAATTCGACGCCAAAGGCTTCAACCATATGAAGCTTACACTCATTTAACCATGGTCATGTTAATTCAGCTATTTATTTAGAATTTGTAGGCTTAATTGCCCGTTTTTTGCAAATTTTCTTTAATATTGCCCGCCTGACTTACATCCAAAGCTCATCTAATGGCCTGATAATGCTGTGATAAAAGCATGGCAAGTAAGGCTTTATGTGGCGGCATAGATTTAGAGCAGCATTTTTAAATGCTTTTCCTATAAATCACGCCATCCTAACGCTTTATAATCTGTTGCTTGACATCACAGTAAGGTAAAATTTATTTATACTTGCCTCACATATGCCTTCTCTAGGAGGGAAGGATTGCATAATTCTAATATCACTGTACTTTCTTAATGCTAAGCAAACATTAACCAGCTGTTTTGAATGGCAAATATACTGGCTTTGTTATCCAAATTACCCCCTGATGCCAGCAGCCACCAAAAGAAAACTGAAACAAAAGCTGTAACGATGAATACAAATGCAAACATTTTTAGACCGCATATGCATGCATGTATGCCATGCCCTTGGCTCTCTGTATGTTTATTAGTTCGTTGGCTCCTTTTTTGTAGCTCATTCAACTACCATAGGGCCAACATCATCATATCACTTTACAGACGACACTCGCACACATATAATTCATACAGTTAAAGAGTATGGAAATAGGATACAACGGCATACTTTTTGTTTCTCAGAAAAAGCCTGTCGCACGTGTGTAAATGTAAATCCTTTTCCTTTTCGTTTTACCACCACCCCACCCCCCTTTACCTTTTGGTTGCTTAAGTGAAATAAGTTGGTTAGAAACCTCAAAATTGGTTACTAATTGCAAACGGCTGTTGGCTGACAACAATGGATGGACTTAAAGGTTGACTGCCTCAACTAACGTGTTACTTTACACCCACACACTGCCTGTGCCTGTACAGCACATGTGGCATATGGTGGATGTTGGCACAACTACTTAAATAAGAAAAAAAAACTCAGTATTCGTGCCAACAAAAACTAGAAACTAAAAGTGGAAAATTCAAAAAAGAAAACGGAAATTTTGCATTAGAATCAGCAGTAGCAGCAACAGTTTCCAAATCATTCAAAAGAAAGCAAACCAACAAGAAGAACAGAACAGAACAACATCTCTGGAATTGGAATTCATAACAACATGAATGTAAACAATGGATTCCTTAGAAAAGCCAACAATAACAACAACAAAAAAGTATAATAATTGGCTAAAGAGACAGACGGACATGCATTCCATTGTCAGATATTTTCCTTCATCATCTTTGCCCCACATAGCCTGGCAAAAGATGGAACCGAGACTACGATAATATCCAACCATAATTGCAATGCCTTTGTCCGAAGACTATTGTTGGAAAGCAATTTGCCAAGCAAAATCTAATTTTGTTTCACAGTCAATGGAAACAAAAATCATGGAAAGCAAAAAAGACGTCGGATTTTTATTCATAAAAATTTCCTTGAAATTGATTTGCAAAGCATTCAAGGATTTTAAAATGCCTAAAAGTAGGTTAATAACAAAAGCATTAAAGAACCATATATATACGACAGTAGTTTCATAAGGTTGCAGTAAAAAGTTTTTGTTTACAAGTTGGTTTCGTGTTTTTCCATCCTTAAACTAAAAATTACGATAAGTTCTAGAATGACAAAGTTGCCATCAATAATTGCTCTAGACAAACATATATTAGGTTCAGGTATTGGGTATAGTAATGAGGAACCTAGATCATAGAGACGTCCTACATTCCTATGATATTTCTTGTTGAAAATATCCCCTCTGGAGAGTTAATAACCGGAGATGTTCTTGAAAACTGTGTTAGTGGATCAAATTCTCTTTAAAATTCGAAAAAGCCATTTTTGTGTTCTGCTATGTTGAAATCTGAAATGCTAGCGTTTCTAGCTAGGGCTTCTTTCCCTTTCACTTAAAACATTTGGGCAATAAACAATGCAACAGTGTTCGTGCAGCATGTCCTATCTCCATTAAGGCATCACAACATTAACGTTTTCTTGGCAATTTTCGTAGTTAACGGTATTGCTGAACTGAAAGCTAAGGTACATAGAATACTAAGGCTTTGGAAACTGAATAAATTAGATTTTGCTCTCTGGTCGATCCTCATATATGATCTCTTATGCTTGGGGTAGTCATAATGAAACTATTTTGCATTGCGACGCAAAAATGGTTTGTTTTTCAAGGCGGTTAATCAGTATTCCAGACATGCAAAGTCGTCAAAGTCTAGGCTTCAGTTTATGGTGTCTTTTCATGGCTATTTTTATTTGCTTCCAGAGTTTTTCCAGAAGACTGCTGAGAAAAGATCTCGCGAACTTGTTTTTATTCAAAATGTTTGAGCCGTGCGTTGAAGCACGAACTCTCGTCTAATAAGGCAAAACATTACCTACTAAACTGGGGCAACATGATGTCGAAATCACTATTTTTGAAACGCATAAAGCACTCGTTATACTAAATTTTTGATAGAGCGTGTTTACCGTTCAGTTCTACAAGTAAACGATGACTCTTATGGGCAGTTTCACAATACTTTCCGCTAAGGATGTTTATTTCGGGAATTTGAAAGGCTTTACATCCTGAAAAAATATTATGAATTGCACAAGCAAACCAATAGTTTG
>QOCX01004945.1:0-13703 GCA_005959815.1 Sarcophaga bullata | reverse complement strand
TTCAAAAGAATTCATTCATAATTTATATATTTATTTTTAAAATTTGTCGTAACCGTATTAGCCGAGATACTTTCTTCATTGTTCATTAAAGAACCGTAATCACAAATTGAAACAAATCAACAAATTAACTGGAAGCATAAATTGTTCGATTGTAATAATTCATGTGTGTTTCCGAGTTAATGATAACATTGGTTAACGGAGTTCGAATTACGGAAGGAATATTGTATGATTTTATTCACAAAGAGCTATTAGAATTTCATACGTGTTAAGACTCTAATGGTTAAAACTATCAGTCAAACAGTATTTAATTGGATTTGTATTGCTAAAAATCATTTTTTTTTAGTAATGGAATTTGAAAAACATTTATGTTGTTATGAATTTAAAGCGATTAATGATTGGCACGATGAATGAAAGCAGAAATATTGAGAAAAATTTTAATTTCAGCAGAAAAATCGAAAAACGTCAAAGTCTATTGATGTTAAATCTCGCCGCTTTCGTGATGCTCAGTGTTTACCTGTAGATATAATTTTTGTAAGTAAAATTTCTTCATCAGTTAGACTTTAGAAACTGAAAAGATTTCATTACAGAGATAAACGAAAAACGTCATATTATGGTTATGTATTTTATTAATCGTGTGAGCAAATTTCGGAATATTACCGCTGCAAAGCAAGGTATGAATTGCTTTAAAAAAAGTTATATTTGGTCAGAGCAGCATTGTTCCTGTCAACAAGCATCTGTCGGACAACTCCGGTTAAAATTTTATTCAAAAAGTCATTAACATTTAAGTAGTCATTAACCTTTTAACATTCAATATAAAGCATCACAAATCGTGAATTCGAAAATGAAACGTGAATAATTTTTTTAAATAAACATAAATCATGATTTTTTTAAAGAAAACATCACACATCACATCATCACAACAAATTTAAAACAAAGCGTTAACATTATGAAATAGTGCTAAAGAAAGCCTTTATTTTATAGACAGATTATATATCGATAATAAAACATGAGCAAGAAATATGTATATTTTGACGGTTTTTGCCCGTTTATTATTTTTATTGAAAGAGTGGCAACATTATCAGTTCTCACTATTCCCATTGCTTATATTAACTGTACTCAATTCAAATACTCGTTTTAAGCCTGACTAAGAGAGAACGATAGAGAGATAAACGAAGAATAAAATTACGTTCACTTATACACATGGACTTTGTTAGTGATTAGACTTGCCGACGGTTGTGTTCGGAACGAATTTTAATTGATTACGAGCAAAACGTAGGACAAGTCGTGTTTTGGGGTTGTTGCGGAAAGTTGCAAGTATAGTTGTAAATATTTATTTTTGTTGCTATAGAATGTTTTATTGTGTATCGCTTTTCAGTACTAATTCATACGAGTTGTATACAATAATTCAATTGATCGTTCGACAGACAATTGACGGCGCGTGAAGTTAAATAAATGAAAACATTTACTTATTGTAAATATATAGTAAATATTGACACACACAAAAAAAAAAAAAAAACAATAAAACAAAATAAAAACTATTTATATTGAAAATAATAAATTTATTGAAGAACCAAAAACTTGTATGGAAAAGTAATTAATTTATGCTGAAACAAAAATAAAAAACAAATAAACCACGAAAACAAAAAAACCGGAAGTATAACCGAAGCAATAGAACTTTAAAAAAGGTGGTATTAACATTTCTGCGTATGTGTGTAAATTGTACGTGAATACATATGCACCTACAAGATTTTCAAGATCGCCAAACTTGTGAGACAGTTTCTTGAGCTACATTTATAACAACAATTGGATTTGCCAAAAGGTATTATAATCGCTACAATGTTAATAACGCAGTGGAGTTCTGTTATAACGAATATAAGGTTTCTTCTCTTATTCGTGTGTTAATTTACTTAAGAAATGTGTCTTTGTTGATTAATTGTATTAGAAATAATATTTGGTTAATTGTCGTCCTGAATATTCGAACGTTTATGTATATTCTGTCTTTCTATACTACTTACTTACTATTTACATACATACATACATAGAAAAGACTAATTCAATAGTTTCTATTAACTAGTCTTTCAAAATTTAAGCAATAAAAATTATATTTATTACGGACAAAGGAGATAATATTTGTTAAAATTAACATCTATTCTTGTTCGGACAGAAAATGTGATATTAACAATTAATATCAATTGAATGGTGGTTTGGAAAAAATAATAAATATTTCTTTAACAAATCATTATAAAACTAAAAGAAAATAAATAAATATTTCTCTTTAACCTAAAACTTAGTACATATCATGTAAAAAATGAACTTTTTGGAGTTGGAACTTTTTTAACTTTAAAAGTTAAATTATAATTCATAATAAATTTGGATTTTTTACCCGCACTCCACAGTATCGTTAATAATACGATGAGAAAAGTAAGTGAAGGGAGACAAAAATGTACTGATTGCAAAAAGAGTGTAATCAAATTGAAAAAGAGAAGAGAGAATTATGAAATAAATTGGTTGCTCATCTTTTGACTGTTTTTAACGTACCACATTTTATTTTGTCCGATTTAAAATTTTTATGTATTAATTTGTTTGAATTGCCTTCAGAACGTTCATGCATATCACTTTTAATCACAAAGCGACGATGACCTTTAACATTGTTTGTGTGAGAATGTGTACGTGTCTAAGTGTGTGTGGTTTTGTGTATGTTCCTATTAAAAATAGCAATAAAGCGGACGCTTTTCCAATAAACAACCAACTTTGCCATAGATTGATAGTCCACATCGACACCAACATTAACATAACTTTAACATTACCATTAACATTAACAATTTCTTTGGTGCGCTGAGACGTTCATTAAATGATATTCATACTAAATAAATAAACAGAATAACTTAATAATAATTTATATGTTCGACTAACATCCGAAAATGATCCGCATATACCTTATAAATATGCTAAAGGCAGACAGGCAATTATTTGTCTAAATAAATGCAAATAAAAAGTACTGCTTTTTATTATTATGCCGTTAACTGGTTAAATTACCAGAAAATATATGTATGTACGTACGCATGTATGTATGTTAACGAGACTAACAAGGTTGTTATTAAACAAAAATAATAGCAAAAAAAAAACAACCGAATTTTTTCTCTTTTAGTACATATTCTGTTCGTTGTAAAATAAGAATAAGTCCTCTTACTGATTCTTAAATTATGTAAGAACGCGACACCCGCTGATATTTTATTAAAAACAGATTTTTGTACATATGTATATAATAAAATTCAAATAATATCATTCCATTTTATTTAAATTAATCTTCTTAATTTTAATAAAATATTTAAAAACGAATTGGCAACAATTAAAAATATTATTTAGAATTTTTTTTATTTTTTTTTTTATTTTATTTTAAGTTATCAGATTGAAAATAGAAATGAAATACTTATGCATATACGCATATATGTACATACATATGTATGTGTGTACATGTTTTTTAATTAATTTTGAATTAGTTTCGTACTATACATACGATTTTATACAATAATACACCAATTCACAAGGTACCGCCACACTTAGCGATGGACATAGTTTGTAAAAATTGAAATATATATTAAAGAGATTTTGGAATCATAAACGGTAAGTGTCACATAACGTTATAACGTTTATGATTCAAAGTGTCTGCCGCCTATGTGTTACACGGTTAATAAAATATTTGGGTGAGTTTTAATAATTCTCCTTAATTTAGAAAATAAACCTTGTCTTGCTATTAATGAAATATTACTGCAGAAATTGGAATGACTACAGTATTTGAAATTCTATTAAATCTCGTTTATAACAAAATGACTTACTCACAAATTCGCATACTGACTGATTCTTCAAAAATAGCCAATTAAAACAAGTTTTTTTTTTCTTAATAATTTTTCAAACACTGAGTGAGTACAACAGCTTAAATGAAATCCACAAACACTTGTGTAGTACTAGCATTAAGTTAAAATTATTAATTTCATTTGGTCACTAATTATATGCAAACAGAGGTGCATACTTTGGAATAGAAAGACGGACGTATAAATTATTTGGAGAATTTTTGGTTTTGTTATAAAACGGTAACAAAACCTTTTGATCCTGTTGAGAAACAATTGTAGATGTTATGCAAGCCTTCTATTTGATCACCAACTTCACCAACACTTTGAATTAAATGAAATTATCTATAATTATCTACTTCATCATTATTTAGTGTTGAAGGAAACGTCAGCAAACCAGAATTTACTGGTGTACGAAATACATACATAGTCTTATCTCTATGGTCGAACATTCAATAATCATTTTAATTTTATTCATTAAGCTGTCAAGAATTCGGGGATACAAAGCATTTTAATAATTTTTAGTAAAATTGATGACATTTATTTGAATTCATTTTAAGTATCAAAGGTACTTGATATGAATGAATGAAAAAAGTACCCTAAACATTTGCATAAGTATAAAAAATTTGACTAATTTATTGTTGATCTATGTATGTATATATGTATAGTATGTATGTATGTATGTATGTATGTATGTATGTATATGTATGTATGTACGCATGTATTTGAAACTTAATTTTAATCCAACAAACTATTTCTATCATTAGTATGTTTATTTCATATGTATGTTGATTACAAATGCATATGTATAGTGTAACAATTTATTTATTATTGATTTAATTTTCTTTTATTTTTTTTTTTTTATTTTCAGACTAATGTTTTCGGCTTGTGTGTAAATTAGTTGTAGACTTATTGTAGCATATAGAAAGCGATGAACCCAAAGAATGGGTTGTTTTGGCAGTTAGCACTAATTTTAGTGGCGACATGTACGCGGATCAGTAGTGGTCGAGAATCTCAACTTAGAGTTGGTAAAGCCCTAAATGTTTTCGTACGCTTTGGATATTTGGGAATATCGATGAGAGTCATACCAACTAACGACACAAATGAAGACGTTAGATGGCTTTTTAAAGAGCCTACTCGAAATATTTACAAAGTATGTGTAATTTTACAACAAAAATCTAAGAGTATGGAATTGATGTTGATTTTAATTTGAGCTTTTTCTTTTTTTTTTTAATCTGTTGTTTAGGATGTGCATCACTTGAGCGTAAGTCAAGATCAAAATACGCCAGGCATTTTTCACGGCGACTTTCATATGGAATTTTGTGATAATCGCCGGCAATTATATCAGGCTTATTTTCGGGACTTTACAATAGAAAGGTTAGATAGGCCTTGGGAGGCTTTCACAGGAGGATGGTTTCCTGATAATGCAGCTAAGAAACTTGGCATTAACACTTCTTTCATACAGGGCGATTATTCGTATGTCCTTGTTCGTGTTGTGCGATTTCGAGAAACTGGAAAATTTAAGTCTGAATTGCCGAACAATTTGACACTTGAAAATGATGTACGAGAACGGATGAGTGAAATTGTGACAGGGAATGTTACAACGGCAGTGAAATTTTTTGAGAATGTCGGAACACATTATATCAACTCCTACACAACCGGTAACTCACTTTACCAGGTAAAATAATAGACTACCACTTTAATATACATATAACACGTTGTTTCACTCACGGATTATAATAATTTGTTGCAGGTCTTTGTGTACAATAGGAAAAACTATCAAATGATTAAAGAAAGCATAAAAACCAAAGGCATTAATTCTCTCTCAAAACAAGATCTTTACCATTTGTTTGCCCCTTGGGTTGCTGAACACTTGGGCCAAATAAGATCTGCTAGTGCCAATTATACTGTGGAACGATGGGCGCGGAGAAAGTTACAATACGAATATTTGCTCGTAAAATATGTCACGTTACTTAAATTACACGGCAACGGTACACTGCTTCGAACTTTGGACAACCTTTTAGGAAATGATGCCATACTTCAGCTGGATTTAAAATCACTTAACGTTATTTTTCGTCAGGAACCCGAAAAACAAAATTGGTTTCATGAAGTTCTAGACAACCACATGAAACTATGGGAAGCCAATATGCCACAAAACTAATATTAACAGCAAAAATAAGGAGTTCCTAAAGTTTGAACCTTTCATTAGATAAATTAAACAAATGAACTTACTTAAAATATTGTTGTAGCTGACATCCACACCACTTACTAGCTTGATATCTTGTGTATTCGAGCTCGTTTTGTTTTAATTTAATACCAACAATAAGATCATTTTGATACCTGTGATAGTTTTTTTTTTTTTAGTTAATAATTAATAATAAAATTAAATTTAGTTTAACTAGTTTTCTACTAAAGTTTTATTGTTATATTTAAAATATTTATATTTCCATGAAGTCACACAGCGGATAAAAAGTATTATATTTTATATGTATATATCGCATATAATTGAATATATGCAAAAAAAAAATTGTTCGCTGGTCGGAATAATGAATAATAACTAGGCCAATATATTCACTTTTTTTTATAATTGGAAATAAATCGACCAACGTTTCTTGGGCGATAACTATAAAAAATTTGGAGATAAATTATATCACAGCTAATTTAAATTGCATTTAGCCGGGTGTATCACTGTTAGGTGGTTTTATAATTGCTTTTTTTTTAATAGAATAAATAGTTTTCATTGGTTACCAACAGCTGGTGGTAAGCTTCCATTAAAAAGAGTATGCCTCAACTAAGCCTCAAGATTAGTGCTGATCTTGTGGTAAGAGAGTGTTCAATGTATTGGATAAACGATCATACTCCTGTTCAAGAATTGCATAAAAAAATACAATAAAAAAAATTGATTGATGGAGTAATTTAAAAGAATAGAGTAGAGAGTCTAACATGCATGCAAAATCTATTTGATATTGCTCTTTTTGATGATCAGAAACTTTTAAACATTGAGGGTGATAAAGTCTTTTTTGTTAGAAAAAAGAATGAAAGGATATGAAGGTTGTATGTTAATAGTAGATGTTATTCTAAAATAAAAATTCAAGAAGAGTTGTGAAAAAGATTAAGTGAAGAAGTATATTCTATAAGTTCTCCAAAAATTAAACTTGTTCGCAGAACTTGGACGAAACCGTTTTCGACAAATTGAAAATAATGCAGAGAGATGTTGTACATTATTTATTGCTTGCAGTTATTGATGCAATCGGTTTTAATCCGTCTAATGATGTTTTAAATCGAACAGTACATAGAAAAACACAGGGAATGAAACGAGAAGAAAAAATTACTGAGTAAAGAAATTAACAGCAATTGAAGAGCAAATACTACCTACATACAGATGAGTATCACAAATAAATAAGAAGACAAAAAATATGGGAGAAGAATTAGAAAGAAGCAAACAATTAATACTTAACTGCACAAAGGCTAATGAAAACCCTTGGCCAGGGAATCCTGAGTCTGCGCCTTAGTACGCCAATTAACGCACATAATATTAGCCTTCCCTCCACATTTCCACAAAGCATGCAGATAAGGTGTTGAAGAAATTCTTTGACATACATTCATTCCAGTGATACCCTCATGGTTTATCCAGTGGTAAGAGGAAAAATATGTGTATTTATTTTTTGACACTATAATTACTTACAATTTAATTTTCAGATCCATTTACCACTACAAATTTAGTCAGTTTTTATTATTTTTTTATATCGAAGTAAATTTTTTTAAGTAATTTAGTTCCCAAAACGCTTAAACATAAAATTTGTGTTATAATACCAGAAAGTGCAACGCTGCGATGAAATTTGTATTATCGACTCTCTGACTTTGAAGGTTTGCGTACAGAATAAATACTGTCACCTAAATTAACAGATTTCATTCGAAAAAAATTGGTGTAATTGAATTACCCATAATACATCACTAGCGGTGTTGAAATTGGGCAGTGTTGTCAGAATGCTTTCAAACTGTTAAAAGAGTTTAAGCCACTACTGAACGGTAGAGAAGCTCTATTATTTAGCTGCATACAGCAGTAATAACGTTGCCATGTTTTTAATTTAAAAATAAAATACCCTCTGAAGTAAGTACTCACGCCAACAAGCGTAAGCCGGGAAATAAAAAATTTTTTAACAAACTTCTGTAACACAAATCATCTTAGTTTTGTAATTAATTTTTTTCCTTTAGTTAAATTATGAAACACAGAAGAAATTCAAATTTGGAAGGTTTTTTTCTGTTTGCAGCAAAATTTTAATTAAGTTTAGGTTAGCTAGTTAGTCCAAAAGAAAAATTTACTTTATTCTTTTCTCAAAGTTTTAAAGAGTAAAAATTTATTAAAAATTTTAATTACAAAGTAATTTAATTTTTTTAATTACAAATAATTTAATTTTTACACACTTTTTACATTACATACATTATTTTTAAATTAATTTTTTAGAAGCGTATAGACACGTTGCCTGCATCCCTGTTTCGCAACCCAAATATATGTATGTATTATAGCTGTGTGGCCCAACTAATAGAGATCAAAATTTGTTATTCTAGACACCCACCCGATTATGTAGTGATACACAGTACACTGATATATGGTAATACGGTGCATATTTAGAATAACGAAAGTTTGGTGAATTTCAATTTTATTCACCACATTTGCCAAATTCACCACCATGTTCAAAAGCCCATCACCCCAGAAACTCATTACACTAAATAAATTTACCACATTTTCCGCAAATTTGTCACGTTAGAGATTTTAAAAAATTCTGGTGGGGTCGTATTAACCCCCGTCATGTTCCGTCCGTTTGCTTGCTTTACTTCTCCTTCCTCCCCCGGTCCGGTAAATCCACATCAATCAAATTCCACACCAATCAATGCACCCCCCGCCACAAACCCACGTAATTCCACCAACAATACACATCAATAATCGCTACCACCTAGGACAACAACCCCCGTTCATACACAACACATACCAAGCCAAAAGAAACAAACCCACAAACAACACGCGCGCCGTTTACCCAAATCAAACATGCAAATAGAATGTTCGAATTTTAATTTCTAACGTTTCTTTTCTGAGCGAACAAAAATATAAATTTTTCAAACCAATCAGTCAGTGTTGCCATGAAGCAAAATTTTTTAACACGTTCACGACGGCGCTTAAATTCATGGTTGTTCGCTCTATCGAAAGGCAGCTGTTTTGAAGCAATACAACGGTATCGTTGTTACCTAGTCTAATAGCGTAATCAATTGCGTACCACCGGTAGTACACGTCAACCGATGAGGCAGTCTAGTGCGGGCCACCGGTGGTACACGCCACCCGATGAGGCAGTCTACTGCAGGCCACCGGTGGTACGCACCGGCGTGAACGTGTTAATCATCTTCTCACTAAAATGGAATATTTAATGAAGGAAAATAACATATAAATACACACAATTTAATTAAAGATATTCAAAATTAAAAAGATTTTATTATGTTTATTTAGTTTAATAAATAAATAAAAATATAATTAATTAAATTACATTTTTTAGCGACAAAAACAAAAAAAAAATAATTACAAAAATTCAGTTATACGCTTGATTGAGGAGCAATATTGTTGGGATTATTTAATTGCAAAATTTATTTCCAAAACAAAGATAAAATTTGGTCGAAAATTGCACGAAATTGACGTACAAAATTTCGTCATAGAGAAGGACTGCTTTCACTCTTCATGCGCCAGGACGTAAGCGTGCACGTACAGTGCGTAAAGCCGAAAATATCGAAGCTGTGGTTGGAGAGGGTCATGAGAATCCATCGACATCATCAACTCGTCATAGCTCGCAAGAGTATTCATTCACGCACCAGTTTACGCCGAATTTTGCGAAAAGATATCTGTATGACGCCTTACGGAAGCTCAATTGGTACAAGAGTTGAACCCGCATAACCATCTGCTTCGTTTTCGATTCGCTAGATGGATGGGCCAAGAGAAACTGCACGATGATGTCTATTTTGCCAAAAAAAAAAATCATATTGGGTAAACTAACTATTATCGTACTTTTTTTTTATTACTTACCTTAAGACAAGAAATATTACGACTTAGCTTCTTCTTACACCACCCATGTTTTTTTATGTGTTAATTTTCTCCATCCATGAGTGACGGGAGGACCTACAGTTTAAAATCGACTTTGAAATTGTACATTTTTTTTCGCAACTGTGTGTTGCATTTGCATGCATTCGTAGTTTAATCAGAACGTGTATTGTATCGATCGACTTGATTGAATTGGTGCATTTTTAATCTATAAACCACGTCAATCATTAAACAGTAAATTTGTATAATCTACGATGATGAATTTGTAAATAATTGGTTTTGATCTTTTATGTATTATGTCGTATGATCGAATGCTTTGGGGTTAAATAGACTCCTATTAATATTTATAGCTTAACTTTTTATCTGTATATTGAACAAAAAAAAACGCAATAAAAGATACATAGAAATATACAACAACAAAATTATGTAATTTCATCTCCATATGCGTGTGAGAGAGAATGAAAAAATGCCAATATATACAATCTATACCACTTGTTGTCATCATACAATCCGTCAATTGTAATTTATATAATATTAATTTCTATTACATCCACTCTATTATTTTCTCTTCCATGTTAATATTATCTTAAACGGTATATCTATTTCGTTTCATGTTATAATTTGACCTGGGCACGGTCTCAGGCGAGTGCGTCTTCTAGTGGATGGTATCGAATTGGATGCTTGTTCCGATGACCCAGAAAGGTATGGATATCAGTGATGATTTCAATAGTATGAATGAATGAATGTTATTACATGTGCTTAACCTATGATATTAACTGTTGGTCATTCATATGATATATACCTCAACTACCTGCCTCACTTGACTATAACGTCGAAGGATTGGATGTATGATAAAATTCTATCATCTCCAAACATCCATCTTAGGAGTGCAATAGAGCCTACTTTATACCAATTTATATGAAACGGGAAGAAAGGTACTAAAACAGTCCACTAAATATTTCCAAAACACACGTATAACAAACCATAGAATACTTCTATTCCAAATACCACATCCCTCAATCACATACATACATTTGTATAATGTCGTAGATATACCACACACCAACCGAACGACACGATGACAAAACTTCCTTATACGTATATAATTAGTGACCACATACTTTATATAACTAGTAAGATACGAAAGCCTATTATATATGCTTTTATTTTGACGCATACTGCTTAGCAAAGTACATACAGTGACATGCAAAAGTAATAGATGCAATATGTTTTGACGTTTTAACGCTATCTTCTAGACTATGAAATTACATTACAATACATATGGTAAATATATAAAAATGTTCAATATTATTTATATAATTTACTTAACTATCTAATTACTACACTTTGGCGAATTTTAATAGAAGCTTCAATTACTTTTCCACGATATTTTTTTAATCTTTTTCAAAATTTTGTAATACTATTTGGCGCACCTTAGCTGCACACTGCTTGGCATACAGGCAAGCCAAAGTTAGACTAAACACTTAAGGAGGTAAACTGCTGAACCTTATCCAAGATTTCCATTGGAAAGTCTTATCAAGGCACTCACCAAACAAGCGCCACCATAAGTAATAATCGGTCCTTAATTCGCTAGATGTATGCCAATTAATGGCGCAACTCTTACCTATGGCATTTCTACAGTGGTAAAGATCATTCATCCCTTCTCATCGTTTCTTCAGAGTTGGTTTTCCTGTTTAAGCTTACTATCTGGAACAGCACGGAGATACTTGACCTGCAGAAGACAACGGAAGCCCATACCACCTATACTTCGGTAACCTGAAAGTTTTAATCGTGTTCTTACACGAGATCAAACCAAGGTCTGTTTTATTGGGGTATCTTTATACCCAGTGTGCAGCCCAATAAGTATAAAATCTCTAAGATGTAGTAGTCCACCCCCATTGTACAGACATAAATCTAGTCACCAAGCGTTGACAAAAATTTTTTGCCTCCAGGATAACCAACATTAGCCACCAGAAGCCATAAGAGATGGGGAAGTACATTCCCTTGTAAAGCCCCTTGGTTGAAGGCTTAACGATAGAACGACCATCCTACCCAGATTACATTACAGCAGTTTATTCCTAGCATGTGAGTAAAAAAACGTACCAAGAAAATCTGGGGCACGTACTAAGTGCCCTAAGTGAATCCCCAACCTTGAAGAACTGGTAACATCTTTAAGGCCCTTAATATCCCAGTGTACAAAGTGTACTCACCCCTAGCCAAATTTGCTTTTCGGACGTTTTGAACCTGAGGAGAGGCTGTTCGTCAGATCTAAACCTGCGCGAAGACTGAGGCTTTCGACTTTGCCCTTGCAGTCACGAATCAATAGCAGATTGCACTAGTGAGGTTGGAAGCATCCTGTCTGACGAAGTTGGATTAGATCCTGACTGCAAACCATCTGATGTGCTCGGATCACTTCACACTAATGAAAATTATAAAATTATACGTGATCGGGAGAGTCGAAAAGATCCACTAAGAGATATCAGTTTTAAATCACGATATTACGGGTAACATTTACGGTAACCTTTAGTAATGCGCCTCTATCTCTATCCTTCGCACCCGCACCGCCAATAATATGTTTGTAACCCGTAAGTTTTTGAAAATTCGATTTTCGAGTTACATGTATGACGAGATTAAGTGATTTTCTGAGATGAGAGAAGAATTATAAGATTATTTTTTAAAATACTAATTTATTTATAAGAACAATAGAAACAAATTATGTTCTAATTATTACTAAGCGAAGTAATAAAATAATACAGACTGAGTCTTTGATGGGAAATTGAACCGACTACCCTCACAAAGATGATTACTATACTAGTATTCTCCATACTATAATGCATTTAATTAATACCATTTATGTTCTTTATATATTTTATGATGTATGAATATGTATATGCGAACTTTAGAAATTTTGCTGAAGCTAGTGTTTTTACTGCTATTCAAAACTACACAAATTGACCTTTTCATTCATAATAAATTGGTTTAATTTTCACAAAAACCAGATAATTCTGTCTCAGTAGCTCCATCATAGCAAAACAAAGATTATATTAAAATATTCTCTTTTACTTTCACTCCAATGGTTTATGTTAAATGGGAAAGCGTTAATATGGAACTTTGAAGAGATTTACAGATGATTATAGAGTAAAGCCAATTATAAATGGTTTTCTCTTAATTGCAATTGACCATCATCATTCTTTACTAGAAACTAATCCTCTAAAAAGAGCGGACATTAAAACGTGCACATACACACTGATGAAGTGATTTTAGATAATATATGATATTTTCTATATATGTAGTCGGGATAATAATATACATAGTATGTATATTCGCTTTACAAATTAAATTTTTTTTTTACAAGCAAGAAGAATTGATTCATGGATCATTGATTCTAATTATCAACTTACTTACACGTGAAGCCATATAAACTAAATATGTTATGTATGCGTTGTTGCATTTGTTTTTATGTATATGTTTATCCTTATTATTATTTCATTCATTGAGTTAATTAAGGAACAAATCGTCCTTAGCATTCCGCCTTAGCTACGCCAATAAACATCATAAGAAAATAAAATAAAAAAAAATCAATAAAAATAAGATCAAAACAAAGTAAGAGTATCTTAATTTTCGTATTGTATTATTTTTGTTTTCTCAGTATGACCCACCCAGCAAAAGTCATGATTGGAAATTTTTAATTTCGAATATTGGAATCGTCCAAAATTTTTGCATCAAAGTCAAAGCGACAAAGTAAGTCAAAGATTAAGGATAAAATCTAAATT
>QOCX01004944.1:0-13704 GCA_005959815.1 Sarcophaga bullata | reverse complement strand
GTATTTTTTAAAATAAATTAAATGGTTTTAGTTTAAATAAATGAAAAAATATTTCATTTATTTTTATTTTTTTTATTCTTTCCCTAGTTTCTTTAATTTTTTCTTTTTACAAACAATTTTCCTTTGTATCTACAAATAATCCTTTTTAGCTCGCTACTTAATAATTTATTTAATAATGAAAGCTCTACTTAGCCTTTATAAAATGGTTCCTATCAAGTGTTCTGGCATGAAGTGAGTGGCAAGCTACAAATGTCTCCTTAGAGAATATTTACTGTGAATGAATCTTAATTTTTTTTTCAATATGGGCGATCACATCTGTCAAATATATCATGTACGAGTATACATCAAATCAGTGAACAAGCAACATTAATTTGTTTCAGCGTGTTAGGTTAGGTTAGATTATATTAGCGGATAATTTCCTAAATTTGCCACTTTAAATTCGAAACCATCAACAAGGCAAAAAAAAAAAATGTGCTTACCGCATAGAATATTGCAGTTGCAGTGTAAAGTCTGAGAAAGACGCTTAAAATGTCGATTTTTTATTTGCCATTTTTCCCGCCTCGAATAGGTTAGGTTAGCGGTAGCTCTTCAATTTCATCAGGCAAGTTGTACGCTCTTGCTGCCTACATTAGCCATCTGTGTTCATCTGAGTGTAGGTAAGCCCCCTTCACCATCATTGATCTATTACTTGTGGGTTTTGAATGATGTAATCCACCGTAAGTCTAGTAGGTAGTGTGTTGACTTATTAGACGAAAGGCCAGGGTTCGAATCCCCGGTCAGACATCAAAAACGTAATATGAAAAGAAATATTTCTTCGCCGACTTCCTCTCAGCAGATTTCTGGCAAAAACTCTGAGTGTAAAATAAAATTGCCATTAAAAGTTTCTCAAAAAATCTGTTGTTCAGAGTCGACTTTAAACTGTAGGTTCCGCCACTCATTAGTATGAAATTAACCATCACCAACGCTATAATGGTGTGAGAAACCTGAGGCCGTAATCTTGACTGTGTAATGGCCAATTATGTATGTATGGTGGGTTTGAAATGCCTGTAGCTATGGCTAAAACCGTCGCCACCATGCCTAGATCTGCAAACGTTCTGTCACACAAAAACCGATGACATCTGTTCTGAAGTGCCAGGCATTCGCCAGAAAAAAATGTTGTAACGATTCCATTTCCTCCACATCATGACAAACGCTATTAGAATTCAGTTTATTCGCATAAGAGGCATTGTAACGATTCCATTTCCTTCACATCATAACCAACTGCTGCAGTAATCCTTGTGAGGTAGACCAAGTCTGTCTGCGAAACTGTACATAGCACCATCACACTGTTAGAATTCCTGCTAGAATGCAATGTGGACTCAACAGGATGGCGCTACATCTGCACTATCAATTTGGAGGCATAGTAATCTCTTGATATGAACTGACCACCGGGATCGTGCGATTTGATCTCATTAGACTTTTTCTTGTGGGGTTTTCTTAAGCGACACATGTATGCGGATAAGCTACACCCTATAGCGCGCTTCAAAGCCAATATAACTCTTGATATCGATCAAATTCAGTTTGAAAATTTAACATTTCGGAAGTGCTGGATATTTGAATGATGTTAAGTTCCACATCTAATGGCATCAATTAATCTTCGCTAATGTGTGACACACACACATTTTGTTTGATTTAAAGTGAAAGATAATAAGCTTTTAATGAAAAGCACAATGTTTCGATAGTAGACGGCAACATGTTTAGATACATTGTGGTATGAAACATTTTGGCAGGTATACATGCGAATAAGCCACAAACCTTAGAAGACCTTGAAGCCATCATAAACCATGATATCGATCAAATTCAGTCTAGGACATTGCAAATTGGTCATTTGGAATGTGTTGCACCTAAAGAGGCAACAAATAACGTATCAAAAATTTCATTGATGTGTCATATGAACACTTTGTTTTGATTTAAATTTAAGAATAGGAAATCTTAACTAAAGGATCGATGTTTCTATAATAGACGGCAACATGTTTAGATACATCGCTGTGTGAAAACTATTTAAGTGCCTGTTTTTGCAAGACGTACAATGGAAAACACATACAACAAATTTAAAGATAGGATAAGGGAGTTTATTTCAGTGTTCATGTTTCGATAGTAGACGGCAACATGTTTAGATACATACTTTCTCTTCTTGACGTGTATTAAAAATTAAGGGCTTGATTTTGGAGGACGTATGATTTCAAGCGCTCATCTATTTTTTATGGAATAAAATAAGATTCACAGAAACACATTTCCAATAAAAACATGTGAATGTTGCATTAGCAACATGTTGCTTTGTTTCTTACTGTATCATAAGATATTTCTTTCGTTTTTTTTTTGTTTGTCATTTAAAATTAATAACTGAAAAGAAAAAGAACTTTTCAAGTTCTTTTTGTTTTGTATCTACCAATTAAGTTAATTACTCGTATTAATTTCATATCTCTTGATGGTATATGAAGAAGATCCATACTTTGAAAATTGTTCGCCTTTGGCTGTATTATTTTTGAGCTTTCCTAATTGAATTGTTTTGAAACTTTTTGAAGAATTTTTGCATGATTTTGACAAGTGACATGTCAAATACTTCGACTCCCACACACACACCCGCAGCGACACCTAGTAAACTCACACATAAAAAAAGGATATAATAATACACTGATACGCCTGATGCCATATAACGATACCTACATTCGACCTGAGAACGATATGAGCACACCTCCAATATAAAGACAACTTCAGCGCTCTTAAGGGCCCATTTCCAAGCATCTTGATACATTTATATATCTCTTATTCAACTCCTTTATTATTGGATATTTTTTTATTGTATTGTCAATTTTGCTTCCTGATGATTTGTGTAAGAATAGGAAGTAGGCTAAGGAAATAATAATTTAATGATTTTTTTAAATCGATAATTTTTTAGTTGACCTGCTTTGTTGGATGAGTTAGACCCGTAGAAGAGAGCGACACTGAGGCATTCTCTGTTGTTACTCAAGACCAAAGTGATTGTAAGGCATTCGTATTTGAAAGAAGCCATTTTAGTTATGCAGATTTTCAAGAGTCTAATGGGCCAAAGGTATTTATAAGAGCCAATTCTGGTGCATGCGGCGTATGGTGCAGTAACTCCCATTCTATTGCTTTGATTATATCCTGAACTGAATTTAATTTGTGTGCTTGCAGGTGTTTTGTCATGTTGCAAAACTATGTTGCCATGTCTTATGGTCTATTCTGATTGTTTTTTGATCAGTAAATGTTTCAAAGTGATCATTTGTTGCCGTTTAGGATCTGAAGTAAAAGTTGCATCAGTTTTTAGGATCTTGTGGTGGACCTCATCTTTCTAATCTCCTCAGACACACAACATTGTTTTCTTGCCGAAACGATCTGCTTTTGCAGCCGTTGTTGTTGTCCCAGATTAAATTTTCCATTTAGAATTATAAAAAAAGGTTTCAGTTCGATACAACGCTGAAGTTCGATACAACACTAATGTTCGATACACGATTGATGTGCGATACAACTCTAATGTTCGATACAAGACTGATGTTCGATACAACACTGATGTTCGATGCAACACTAATGTTCGATACAACACTGATGTTCAATGCAACACTAATGTTCGATACCAGCCTGATGTTTGATACTTCGCTGATGTTCGATACAACATTGATGTTCTATCTTGTGTTTGAAGTAAAATTTCACGAGTAGTTTTTCTATCTTCTATCCGTCTGTCATTCGTGGGACCTTCACTTTTCAAACATTTGGATTTTTCGCTCAGAAATTCTTTGCTGAGCAACATTTAATATTTTCGCCATTTGTTTCTGACTCAAAACAATTTTCAAAATTTTTTGAAATTCCGATGTCTTCAAACTGTTTCCACAGGGACGTTGAGGATCTGCCAGACCACTGAACATATGTAAGTTCAACTTAAACCCGAAGTACAGAGGACGTAACAATACTATCTGATCGTCAGACCGCCAATCGACCACACTCAACTTCAATAAAGTTGACTCAGATTAGAGTGGAAGTTTCCTAGCCACTGTGAGGCCAGTATCTTACTGTGCAATAGGATGAGGAGTTTGAAAGGCTGTAGGAAAGGTGAAGAGAGGCTGACAGACCCTTTTGCCGAGTCAAACGGATTTAATTGATTTAAATCTCTGCATCAAACTATTGACTTCTATTACGGGGATATTTACATGCTGCTATTTTGGTAAGACGTAGACACATTAGGGTCGCTTTCGTGATTCCTTACAACTTTTTGAATAGAATATTCGATTCTTGAATTCCAACTGAGGACTTCTGATTTCAAGATCCATTAATTCTCAATAGGATTGTTAAGCGTTGCACTGATAGTTCTAAGATGAGTAACAGTTTGTTCTGTGATATATTTATTATGGGTTATTATAGGCAAGACTGATCAGTGAAGGGTTTCCAAGTAGAGGCAACGGCAATTTTGAAAGAATGAGTAACGGAATTTTCCCTTCAAATTTCTTGATTTATTTAGCCAGCCAGGCTATGATTTAGTCTTTTATAAACCTAGTTTCAACATGCGTCTTTATCCAAAAAGGCCGTAGATTTCTTAGGTTAATTTCGGTTCATTTAAAGTTAAGTCTTATATGGGTTCCGTGTCATACGGATAGCGTTGAAAATTGCATCGCTGATGAGCTGGCCAGAGCCGATACGAATTTCTAAAATTGGTAATCCAAGTGGTTATTTTACATCTGCACTAAAGGGAAACTTAATGTTGCTGAACTCTTCTGAACAAGTATGGATAAAAAGAGGATCGACTTACTTATGCCTTTAAATCGCATACGTATTCAGCATATAATGGAGCTTCTGTTCTTTTGGTAGACATACTGAAAGGCTTGGCATTCAGACAGGCTTCTGCAGGAGCTGTATGTCTGAGACAGGAGGAAGACACTGTGGTTTTCCATAAAGAGACTAAGGCTGTGGCCTCTTATTCTCTGACATTTTTGACCGCACTCTCTAATATAAAGATTGCTGCAATAGCAAGATTTATTTTGCACACCGATTGGTTTCCTTTACATAACATACATAATTGGCCATTATAACCCTTCAGTCAGGATTACGGCCTAGCTTCTCACACCACTTGTGTTGTTTGTGTGTTAATTTTATACATGAGTGGCGGGACCTACAGTTTAAAGTCGACTCCGAACGACAGCTTTTTGAGAAACTTTTCATGGCAGTTTTATTTTACACTCAGAGTTTTTGCCAGAAATCTGCTGAGAGGAAGCCGCCGGAAAAATATTTTTTTTTTCATATTTCGTTTTTGATGTCTGACCGGGGATTCGAACCCAGGCCTTTCGTCTAATAAGCCAACACACTACCCACTAGACCACGGCGGCTTTCTTTAGGGAATGTTTTATATCCGAGTAATATTGATTGTGGTATCACCATGGTAGTTAATGCTGGCCTAATTGAAGCCTCTTCCTTTAAGTGTGGTCCGTTACTTTATCTAACCTAACCTAAGTCATAAAACATGGTTCTTTTCAGTACCATATAGCATAGCAATAATGGTTTGAAAATTGGATAAACTAATCTTACAACTGAAATTCAGTAAATTTGCAGTAAATCGAAGCAGTGATGAGTTTGTAGCAACATTGCATATAAAACATTAATGGTTCTAGCAACATGTTGCTGATCATATCCAAATAAATTTTAAAAATTCTTGTTATTTTATTGCCACACATAATTTAAAAGGCATCGATTTTCATTTTCTAAGACTGTTATTACCTCCATAATATTAAACCATATTGGTTCTGGTTCTGCTCTGTTCGGTTCGGCATTTGAAAAGGAACACATTCAATAAACGAAATTGAATTTCAATTGTTTCAATTTATCATCATTGAAAATGTTTACACATGCAATACACCAAAATGGTTATGTACCGACTGACGGTTATAACCACAGGCTTGTACACCTACAATAACTGACCCCCCTTTCCCCCCACCCCCCAAAAAAAACTATGCTATAAATACACTTACTTGTACATACTCATTGAAAATTTCCAACACCTACCCAATGTGTATAAGCAAAACCAACAATCGTTAGACGAGCAAGACGGACAAACGGACAGACACACAGCATTTAGTGTTGGTAAAACGTATTACAGTTATAATATAAATGTTATTTGTGTATGTGTGGCTTAAAAGTGAACAAAACTTGCAAAAGAGGGGGGGGTGGTTGGGAGAAGGCAACAAATGCAATAATGGTACTATTGCCCAACAACAACAATAGCAAAAAAAAGTACTTTATATTCTATAATTCCATTCTATTCCATTCACACAAAAATTGATTGTTTATGTGGTTTGCCAGGAATACAAAGACAGTGAAAAAAACAAGAGTGTCTTCTGCTAGCTGCTGCTGACGCTGCTGCTAAAAACAATAAAAATTATTTTGAAGCTTTCAATTTATTTATATGATGGTCGTAAATAAAGGATTGTTATGTTGGTTGAAGCCAAAAAAAAAAAATAAAAAATATAAAAAAAATCTATGATGTACATACAAAACAAAAACAAAAAAACAAGAGTTAAATCTTGTCTGATCTGTATGTCGTTGTGTTACTAACTTCGTCTTGTGTGGGTATAATATATCCTACCACTACCCTTGTATGCTGGCCTAGAAGTTGGCTAAATGTCCATTATATTCCCGACTGCTAGGCTTGTCTTTTTTTTTTTTTTTTATAATAAAATTTCCATAAATTCTCACACACAAAACAGAAACAGAAAGCAAGAGTGTCTTCTGCTAGCTGCTGGCTTGGACGACTGCTGCTACAAAACAATAAAAATATCATTTTGAAGCTTTCATTTATTCTATATTGATGGTCTAAATAGAGGATTGGTTATCGTTGTTGAAGCACAAAAAAAAAAAATAAAAATATAAACAAAAATCCTATGATGTACATACAACAAACAAAACACCACAAACAAGAGTTAAATCTTGTCTGATCTGTATGTCGATTGGTTTACTAACATTCTGTCTTGTGTGGGTAAAATATACCACTACCTTGGTATGCTGCTAAAGTTTGGCTAAATGTCATTATCCATTCCGACTGCTATGGCTTGGTCTTTTTTTTTTTTTTTTTTAATAAAATATTCCATAAATTCTCACACAAAAACAGAAACAGAAAGCAAGAGTGTCTTCTGCTAGCTGCTGGCTTGGACGACTGCTGCTAAAAACAATAAAAATCTATTTTGAAAGCTTTTCAATTTATTCTATATGATGTCTAAATAAGGATTGGTTATCGTTGTCTGAAGCACAAAAAAAAAAAATAATAAATATAAAAAAAAATCGTATGATGTACATACAACCAACAAAAACCAAAAACAAGAGTTAAATCTTGTCTGATTGTATGTCGATTGTGTTATAACATTCCTGTTTGGTGGGTAAAATATCTACCATACCCTTGGTTATGTGCCTAAAGTTGGCTAAAATGTCATTCATCCATTCTGATGCTATGGCATTGGTCTTTTTTTTTTTTTTTTATTAATAAAATATTCCATAAATTCTCACACACAAAACAGAAAACAGAAAGAAGAAAGGTTTTTAGAAAATTAACTACTGTATCACAAGCAAAATTAAAATAAAACAGTATTAGGTAAGAGCAAAAGTACGTGCAGAGATATGAATTTAAAAAAATATTTTTCCCTTCATTTATTTACTGCATCTTAACAATAAATATTGAAATCTTAATACTAAAGATAAAAATATTTTCTTTACGATCAATATAAGAAACAAATACAGCAACATGTTGTACAAGTTATGCAACATGTTGCGATTTAATGTATTCTGAATATTTTTCTATTTCTGCTTTTACTAATGGTACGACCTCAACATATCATCAACATATTCTGCAACATTTTGTTTTACAAATTGTGCAACATGTTGCATTCTATAATGTGCTGCAAGGCAAGGGAGCATTGTCAGGCATTGAGCATATTTTTCTATTTCTTCTTTGACTAATGGTACGATCTCAACATATCATAAAAAAATTCAGCAACATGTTGTTGAATAACATGTGCAACATATTGCGATCCCGGTACTCTAATGTGTTGCAAGGCAAGGGTTTCGATTGAAATAAAAGTTTTATCAGGTATTCAGCATATTTTTCAATTCCTGACTAATAGTACGATCTCAACATATGTCTTGTGTATGTCCGAGTTTTCAATCTACCATAGTGCTGCTATAATAATACGTATAATTTTAAGGCCAGGATTCAGAAACCCAATTCAGACATTTCGAACAACAGATTTTGAATCTCACCAGATACACAGAATTGTCTTCTTAACGAATCTATCTGGTTTTGTAATCGAAGTTAATAGTACCCTATTACCCCCTGATTCTTACCGTTTAGGATTCTGAGGACAAATCCATTTTTTTTATCGTCCGCAATTCGATGCACAATAGATTTTCTAACATAGTTTCAGATACAGACAGAACAAAGCAGAAAATTTGGCCAAAGGTGCTTAACACCAAAGGAACACACTGAGTATGGTTGTTGGAGCATTACTGGGCATAGCTTTATGGGCATTCATTGCTCTAAAACACTTGACAAATGATTTCTACTGAACCTGTAGAGATAGGAAAAGTGATCTGTATCAGGATGAATCGTAGAATCTGAGATGTTGAGACTGAATTTTCAGAGCACATAGTTGAAGACATGTTTGGAAGATTTATTGGCATTGGCATTCGCCACAGCTCCTCAGGTTCGAGGGCATTCAAAATATCCAATTTTCCATGACTCGAATGCAAAAATCATTTGCTTACACTAGAGATTTAAGAAGATCCTACGAGAAAAAGTCTAACGGGGCAAAATCGCACGATTTGGGTTGCTAGTTTATATCACTTCCACGTGAGATGACATGCCCTTCAATTGCATCAGCAGGATGAACTGTGGCATGATTGGGACCATTTGTTGGAACCACATGTTGGAACCACATGTCGTTGGTGTCTAGATCAACCAATTCAGGTCAAAAGAAGTTGGTAATCATCGACTTATAGTGTTCTCAAAGGAATAGAAACATTGAGTTTTTCTAGATCCATTAGACGCTATTGGTTACGACGTGAATTGGTACTTTTTTTGTTCTCGTATTCATTCATCGGGCTTTATCCGGTGACTTTTGAAATGAAAAGTAGGGTTAGTCGCCAACTACTCCAAAGCCTATACAGCGCACAGTTTAGGTTCTATGTCAATCGAAAATAATGTGGCTGCAGTCCCAAGTTACGATGCAAAATTGGCTAAATTGTGATCTCCGAAAGTTCGAGTTCTTGTGATCGATCCGAAATCTACTGCCTCCAATTAATTTGCGTGCTGAATAAATGACAACTAACTTGAGGGATACAGTTGTAACAAGATGGGCGTTATTAACTGTTAAAATTCGGAAGGCCCTTTTGAAAGATCCAATAAAAGGCTTTAAATAAGGTATTTCAAGTCAGTTATTCGGTTTTGAGACTGACAAAACTATTAAAAGACAAATTATACATAATGTTGCTAAACATGTTGCTGCAACGTTTTTTTGTATTTCTTAATTAAACATTTTTTGAGGAGTTTGAAAGACTGTACTTAAAGGTAGGGAAGATGAAGAGAGGCTGACAGACCCTTTTGCCGAGTCAAACGGATTTAATTGATTTAAATCTCTGCATCAAACTATTGATTTGTATTACGGGGATATTTACATGCTGCTATTCCGATAAGACGTAGACACATTAGGGTCAATTTTGTGATTCCTTATAACTTTTTGAATAGAATATTCGATTCTTGAATTCCAATTGAAGACTTCTGATTTGAAGATCCATTACTTCTCAATAGGACTGTTAAGCGTTGCACTAATAGTTCTAAGATGAGTGACAGTTTGCTCTGTGATATATTTATTATGGGTTCTTATAGGCATGCCTGACCAGTGCAGTATTTTCTAAGTAGATTCAATAGACATTTTCAGAGAAAGAAGTAGAATGCCGTTCAATGAGTAACAGGATTTTCCCCGAAAATTTCTTGATTTACTTAGTCAGCTATGATTAAGTCTCTAATGAATCTAGTTTCATCATTCGTCTTTATCCATAAAGGCCACAGATTTTTGCTAAACATGTTGCTGCAACTTTTTTTTGTAATTCTTAATTAAACATTTTTTAAAAGTCCATATTAAATTGCTTGCTGTACAAATGACTAATGGTACGATTTCAACATATCATAAACAAATTCAGCAACATGTTGTTGTACAAGTTGCACAATGTTCGCGAATCTAATGTATTCAGAATATTTTTCTATTTCTGCCTTGATTAAGTCTCTAATGAATCTAGTTTCAACATCCATCTTTATAATAAAGGCCGAAGATTTTTGCTAAACATGTTGCTGCAACTTTTTTTTTTTTCGATATTAAGTTGCTGGCTTTAAAAATGAATTTTAAAAACCTTTAAAGATTATTTCTGAGGCATTTATGGCTTCTTTTAATAAATATTTTATTGGTTATTTGGAAAAATTATTGATAAATTCATAGGAACTCTTTGTGTTAAAACGAAATGAAATTCCATTCAACGCGAATATTATACTTAATTTTGCCATGGCGTGCTGGGTTTAATGAAAGATAATTTTCAATAATAATTATAAATTCATATGTGATTGCAATTATTCATTAGCATATGTAAATAAGACGACGACATAATACAGATATTATGCAATTAAAATAAATACCAAAATAAATACAACAACAACAACAACAACAACACAAAAAAACTCAAATGAAATGAATTTTTTCATACACATTTTTAACTTACACTTCAGGTCATAATAACCAATATGTGATTTAATTTTATGATTTTTTATATTTCATTGTATATATGTATGTATGTTATGCACATATGCATACATACATACATATACATACATACATTGTATATAAACATACGTCCACATAGTAATATTATCTGTTCTGTGTATGCTTTTCTCAACAGGATCCAGATGCATCATTTGACATTAACGGCAATGATTCCGATCCAACGCCACAGGATAATGGCGATAACAAGCATGGCACCAGATGTGCTGGCGAAGTTGCTGCCGTTGCATTCAATAATTATTGTGGCGTAGGTGTTGCATATAATGCCAGTATTGGTGGTAAGTATTTATTAAAATGATGTTTATATTGTCAAAAAAATGAGGTTATGTGAAGGGGAAAAGTGTCACAATTGACACAGGGACAGAGAGATACAGATGAAGACCATCAGAGTTTAAAGTACAAGCGTTATACATATGTTTTCATATCTACTTAAAATAATAAATTGAAAATAAAAATTAAAATTAAAAAAAAATGTTGCCCAAACAGTACTTAAGCGAGCTATGGCCATAAAATTAATTACGTTTTTAAGATTAAATATTTTTGTAAAATTAATACACTACAACAACAACAACAACAACGACGACAACAACAACAACAACAAATAATAAGTAATTACAATCTGATGACTTTTAAATTAAATAATAAACATAAAATATCTTAATCCAGCAACATGTTGCTTATTGAAGTGAAATGAATTCATGTTCTTCAATGTTATCACATTGCTATTAACATAATGCAGCAACCTTTTTATTCAATTTCATTTAAAAAAAAATCCATCAAATAACTTGTATAAATCAAGTGTAGTATGATGTTTCAACTCCTGTTCTATGTTCTACTTTTTTAAGCCACGTCTATTAAGGAATTAAAAGCAAGTTATCTTACTTACTTACTTCATTTGATCTCATTTATCATTACAATCCTTTAGTCAGGTTTACAACCTAGCTTTTGACATCATACATGTCTTCTTTGTTAATGTTATCCTTGAGTGGGCGAAACCTACAGTTTCATGTCGACTAAGAACGATAGTATGGAGATGCTTTTCATAGCAATTTTAATTATTCTCAGAAGATTGCTTAGAGAAAGTCGTTGAAATACAAATTTTTTCATGTGTTGGTTTTCTCTAAGCTGGGTTTGGAACCACTGGCTGTCATCTAATAAGCCAACTCACTACCTACAAGATTACTTTGACTTCTTTAAATGTAAACTCCTTCAGAGAATGGCATTTAACGGCAGTTATGTACGGTCTGATACGAATTTTATTAAAATCCTATGGTTTCCGACATATTAGGTGTTCTCAAGCATATTGATAGACACAGTTCAGTTGTCGCAGTATGTTCGTCGTCATTGCCGAACTTTTTATTCTCCCTTTATACCTCGTCTGAAGTATACCTCGTCTGACAAACAGATGGTGGGATTTCGTTTAGCAGATCTTAGCAAACAAGTTCTCTTATCCAATGGGGATAGGAGTTTCCCTAAAGGAAAACAATCTATGTCCAGAATAAATCTTGCTATTGCAGCAATCTTTTCATTATGATAAGTATAGGGTAAGATAGTCTCTTTCTCTGCAGATAGTTTCTTCCTCTTGTCAGTTGCTTTGCAACAGTAGATACACCGAATGCCATCTAATAGGATAATGATGCGTGAAAATCATTGTTCTTCTCTTCCGTTCAAGTCCGGTAGAGTCTACTAATAATGCGAAGTTTAACTAAGGCAATCGGTATACATACGCTCTGTAACATGTCTCAGATTGTCAGCCAGACTCCTGCCAGTTCTTCAACAGTCCAATTTCTCATTATATCCCTGTATCTCGGAAGCAATATAAAAAGTATCTTTAAATGCTCACAAAATTTCCTTGGAAAATCTGCGGCATGGGCAAACCTTAGGCCTGGAAAACTTTGAATAAACTAACGCTTACCTCTTCTACTAAGATCTTTAAGGACTGAAGAGATCTGTCCTTTCTCCCTTCCATCAGACTCCTACAGTTCGCTTCCCTTTGCTTTGCCTATACGCAAAATTCAGTACCCTTAAAGCTTGTATGGAATACATCGACCAAGTCGAGGCAGTATCTGAAGGTTATCAGTATAAACCACAAGAATTTCTGGTTGGACTATGATTTTACACAGTACTAGGCCTTTGCTGTCATCAGTTAAGCCCTTTGATTTTGTAGACGGTGAGAGAAAAACAGAAATTTAAGTGCTGCAGTTAATACGTTACTGTTAGAGTTTAGCAGATCACCCTATAAGAGATAAGAACTGCTGATTGCTGTCTATCAGACGAGCAGTGACATTGACAGTAAAGCAAGACCACATAGAATTATTATATGATAGATGAGTCTAAGCACACAAATCTTAAGCTACGATTCCTTTTCTTAGAGTTGTAAACTAGAATTGAGCCCTCTCTATTGTTATTCTCTTTGATGGAAATAGTTGGAACCAAGACTATTGAGAGTTTTCATTTTTAAAAACTTCATGGACAATAAGCCCTGTATCCCTGCTATGCCGTAAAATGTATTGTGAATTTATTACAATTTTCTGTTGGGATGATGGCAAGTTACCGTAGAAGTGTGATGTTTTATTAGACAAGAGAACGTGGCTTAAACCTCAGCTGAGACATCTGAAACAAGTGTTCCGGCAAAAACTCTGAGAATAAATAGAATTGTCATGAAAAGTCGCTAAAATCTATCGTTCGGAGTCGACATTTAAATTGTAGGTCAGGCCTCTTATACGTAAAATTAACACACACAAAATGGGTGGTGGAGTAAGGTTGTAATCTTGACTAAAGGGTTTTAATATACGCTCTTAAGGGTAACTTTTGTTTACTTATTGCAGACAAATTGAGTTTTTAA
>QOCX01004943.1:0-13706 GCA_005959815.1 Sarcophaga bullata | reverse complement strand
GACGCAATCCACAAATTTTAGCAGCGCCACATTTAGCGTTAACAGAGCAAAATTTTCTCTTAACAAAGTAAAATTTGCCCTTATTTGGTCTCAATAGGCAATTGAGTAACAGAGACCTCTCTCGTGCGACGAAACTAATACTCTGCAAGACGCACATCCTACCCATGCTTATTTATGGCGCAGAGTCATGGATCTCATTAAGCACTGATGCAGCAGCCTTGAGAGTATTCTAGAGAAAAGTCCCTACGTAGATATCTTCAGCTCCAGTGCGAGTTGGTGAAGATTTCGCATCTGATACAACAGTGAGCTATATGAAACTCACCTCAACGGACATAGACGTACGTGCCAGCTTATTAATATGTAGCGGCTGCCTGGCTCGGCCCATGGCGTTTCGAATGGAGGAAAGATGGTTCCGGCGAGACGGGTATATTGATGCGTAGATCCTGCGGAATTCGGCGAAGAGGACGACCTTGTATCCATTGGAAGACAAATCGATAGAGCACTGTCATCGATTGGTGTGACCAACTGGCGACTGGCGCGCAAGAAACAGAGGCGCCTGGAAGGATGTGTTGCGGCAGGCTGAAATCCGTTAACGGGTTATTATGGCCAATTAAGTAAGTAATTAAGTTATTTTTGTCATTATTTGCTTTTCATAATGTATTTCTCCGCAGTCCTTTTCAATGTTTTATTTCGTCTTTCATAGCTTTTTAATTGGCATTATCCAGTAGCCTGCTGTTCGACATTGTATTTGGTCTGTAAATGTGTAGAATTCTATGGAGAGTTTAAATTCAAAAAATATTTTTACGAGCAGCATATCATGCTTCGCAGCCATACGGGAGCGTAATATTTAATACGAAACATAATACGTTTTTGTAAATGGACCAAAGCTGTGGTCCTGTTCCTTCTGAATTCGGTTAGGTTAATGTCTCACTTAAACTTAACTTTTTGAGATTATTATGTCCTGTTCACTTAATTTTCTAAATATTGAAAATTTTCTAAAGTTAATTACAATTTATTTAATCGCATAAAAAAAAATTATGACAATGTTTTCTTAAATTTTAATAATTTTTATTATTTTTTGTTGTTAAAGAAGTAAAAATAAATTCATAAAATTAATAATGCTCTTATGAAATAATAGCCTAAAGCGCTGTTTTTTTCAAGTATTATAATTGCGTTAGTATTATCGAGGGTAAGTCAGAAAGGTTCGCGCGTATTTTCTGTATGGAACTCCTTTATGCTTTTCAAGGAAAAAAAAAACAAATGTTCCGGTTGTCAAAGTTGATTAGTTCGGTGAGATGTTGACGTCTACATTACAGGCAATATTAAATGCTGGCAAGTATATTTCGAATCGTACGTTTAGCTTTAAGAGGAAACACCAGTGAGATCAAAAGATGGCATTTTTCGACTTGAAATATGCTTAAGCCTGGGGAGGATAAATGAACATAAATATGTTCGCATAATACTTACATTACAGAGGAAAACTTGTTTGCTCAACACACATAAATAATCAAGTACTAAATCAACAAGCAATTAGACAATATCTTGACATACATACATACATACATACATAAAAGCGGAGATACGAAGGACTTCCATACACAAATGGCAGTCACGATGGGAGAACAGTTTAAAGGGAAGATGGATATTTCGCCTTGTTCCTGATATAACCCCTTGGATGGAGAACAATCACTGCGAGCTAAACTACTACGTGACCCAGTTCCTAACTGGTGATGGATGCTTCAGGAAGTACCTGCACATATTCGGACATGATACTTCTCCTATTTGTCCAAACTATGTAGATGAGGAGGAAGATGCGGAGCATATTCTAACATGCTGCCCCAGATTCAGATGGCCCGGTGAATCTGAAAACCGGCTTTTGGAAGAGATGATGAATTCTAGGATTCTATGGAGACAATATAGCCAGAGAATGGCTGAAGTTATGCTAGAACTCCGAAGGTTGGAGGCGAAATAAATTAATTAGTGAGAAAGCTTTTAAGCTAACCAGCCCTCCGCGAAGTAATACCTTTACGGCAGTCCCGCGAGGGAGAGTGGTAGAGTGGGGGGGGTGGGTTTAAGTAGGCACCAGTGATGGTGAATCGTGCACTCTTTTGTTGGAACAAAAGTGTCTTTCAAGATTCCCACCTCCGGCTAAGACAAAAAAAAAACTACATACATACATACTACATCATATATAGTATATTCATATAAATAATTGGTCATTACACCTCTTCAGTCACGATTACGACTTGTTTCTCACACCCACTTATGTTGTGTATGTTAATTTAATACATGAGTGGCGAAATTAGAGTTTCAAATCAACTCCGAACGACAGACTTTTGAGAAATTTTCATGGCAATTTGAATATGGCCTCAAGTCTAATAAGCCAACGCACTACCTACAGGCTATTGCGACATCATACAGTTTAGTACATAAAACCTCGATCATCTCAACATATCACAATCTGGAATCAGAAAATGTTCTCGTAAATACTGGAAAAATCTCATATCTCCACAAAATCCACTCCGTGCTCACACTCGTTTAAAATTATTCGAATAAATTCCTTCAGCATTAAATCCAGCAACAAAGCTGCCAAGGAAACAATTCATAGCCAATACCAGGAGTTTTCGCTTTTGTTGTACGAAATTCACTTTTTATTTTCCTCCGACCTGGTATCTATGGCTTGTAAACACTATCCAGATCCCTGTTAACAGGAAGGGTGATTGGATTTCTTTCAGAGATATAATTATTTTGCCAGCCCTCGTATATTTGAATATAAATTATTTACTTATTTCACTAAATCAAACAAATAATTTAATTCATGTGGCTGTATGTCAATGTGAATTTTTGTATGTATTATGATGTAGTGTATGTATGTATATATGTATATATAGTATGTGTGCGTAGATTTCTTCCGTAATAATATTTACATTTTTATTATTGTTATTATTACAGTAATTAAGTAACGGTATTACATTATTAAATAACCACTTAAGCGTATGATTAATACGAATTTTAATTGCCAACATTACTCATACGTTCAAGGGTACATACAACACAGAGACAGACACAGCATGATATAGGAAAAGTTTAAGAGCAAATTTTATTTGAATAAGTTTAAGGAGAATATGGAGATTTTTGCAAATATTTTGCTAAAATCTTTTATGAATGAAGATAATGAATGGTAATGCTGAACGGAAAACTTTTCAAGCGAGTACTTAAGCGAATAAGTTTATTTCAAGAGTTTGATTCAAAGTTGCTTTCGTTTTTATGGTTTTAAGATATTACAACAACAATTGGTAGGATTATATGCCTAACATTTCGTTCAATTGTCTGCCACAGATTTTTTTATTGGAGGGCATTCTATGTGTTCAACGGCACTGTAATCAAGCAAAATTTTCTCGATCGCATGGACTATTTTGGATTGGAGGACCACTGTGTTCTGTAGCTTATTACCGTACACCTGCGATTTAAGAAAACTCCATAGGAAAACGTCTACAAATGTCTGCAGGGTCAAATCGTATTACTTCGTTGGCCAGTTTAGATCACCTTAGTGAGAGATGATCGTACCCTTAAATTGCTTGTGCAGAATGTCTGGCGTGGCACAAGCTGAAAATACATGCCATTGGTAGATACTGATTAGCCATTTTAGGCCAAAAGAACTTGATAGTCATTAACCTAAGGAGCTTGCAGTAGACTGTACCTACGTCGTCCTTGAAAAATATGAACCGATTACGGCGACAGCAAAATTCATACATAAAAAGGAACATTTTCTGGGTGCATTAGACACTATGGAACTCATCATTGAACATGATTGGATTGGGGTCTGTTGCCAATCCAACTGCTCCAAAGCCTATTCAGCGAATAAACGTCGCTTGTGCAGCTACATGTCCAAATCACAATGCATAACTCGCCAAGTTATGACCAAAGAAAGACCGGATTTTTGTGAGCAGAATGAAATCTACTGCCTCAGTTTCTCCATTACACTTTGACTGACAGCGTCGCTGTTGTTAGCTAATCGCCGACGTACGAGTATTGGCGAATACGTTTACTGAACCAGTGAGCTTGAATTTGTCCACCACATAGCGAATAGTCCTCGTAGCGTCAACAACCTGGTGGAGGAGTTGAGAATTCGTAGTGAAGGGTAGGCAATTTCAATACAGCAGCCCCTACAATTTGAAGGGTGCACTGTTTGGTGACATTGAACACAATTCTTCACTAAAAACAATGGAAATCGGAAGTTTCCAATCAATGGGGGCAGGTTTTGTATGCTTATTTCTGTCTAAGATAAGAGAATTTGTTTTGTGGCAGTAAGACTTCCATAAGACCGTATCATATATAAACAAGGCTCGTTTGGCAGTAAATCAGTTGCAAGACCAGTTTCTGAATAATCAATCTCTGGTGTATTTGCCGCCACTTAAGTATCTTCACATGTGTCGTGAGGTGCTATGCCCTCTCAAGTCTTCTTTTTTAAGGCTTGAAAACATAGACGCCATGGACATGACTTGGATGCTTTTTCAAGCTTATGCAGTGTGGGTTTACGTATGACAATTTAATTGCCTTAAAACTCTCATACAGGAAACATGGAGGTTTTTCAATTCTTCCTTCAGAACACACTTGAAAGTAAAAGAAAAACCAGTTACCCTGTCATCGAAATACTTACTGGCAGGGCAAGTGTTACTAGAAAGTATTCCTAGAAAAGCTCCTAAATACTACTGCACATAGAAAAAATTTAACGAATCATAAGTTAATGGCTAACAAATGAAAAAGAGAAGATACATTTTAAAATAAAATATGTTGTATGGACGTACGTACATCTATACATAGATCAAGAAAAATAGCATTTTTTTTCTTTTATTATGGAAAGCTATTCTGCTTTACTCTATTACAGCATTGCCTTTACATATGTTCTTTTGTAAATATTTATTACAGAAATTGTTCAAATATTTACTTTATAACACGCAAACCTAAGGTACAATTTAAATATTTTAAGTAACGTAAGCCACCAGAGCGTATGATTAATTTGCATGCCGATTAATATTTTATTATGATTGAATATTACTCATACGCTCCAGTTATAGTTTATATTAGATTACCCTCTAGCTATATGCATACATACATATGTATGTATGTACATATGCATGCATGTATGTATGTATGTATATGGTAACAAAAAAAAAACTAATATTTTAATCCTCTTACTTAAATTAATTAAAATTTTACAAATTTTTCTTCAACAGAACAATTTTTCACTAAAATGCATACTTTAGCGTTTCTATACCATTATGTACATACATTATACACATACGTACAGTACGATTGTGGATTAAATGACATTTTTATGAAATTAGAAAAAAAAGAAGCAACAAAAAAAAACGTGTGCAAATAATAACAAAATGTGACAAAAGTTTCAAAAAATTTTCAGAATTTTTTTCCTGCTCAAGATAACAACTTTCGATATGAAATGCTATTTTCAATATAAATAAAGTGTGTAACTCGTGTAGAGAAGTTTTTCTATAAATTAAAATTTCCCTCACTCTCGCTCTCTCTCTCTCACTCTCTTTCTCCCTATTTCTTTCTCTTCCCGGGCACTCTACAGGCTTAGTTTTTCTATGTATGTGTGATTTGTTTTCCATTTATTAATTAAATTTTTAACAGCGTATGTATATGTGTGTGTGTGTGTTAAGCACACATATACAAACACATACCATATAATAAAAAAAAATCTCATACATGTGCAGGCAAATATCAATAATGAAATACGTTTTTTTTTTTTTCTTTCATCAATATTCCATTGAAACGTAAAAGAAAACTTTTGAAAAAATGCTTTAAACATAGAAAAAAAACATTTTTTCCCAATTCATCCGAAAAATCAGAATCCACACATGCACACAAAAATTTAAATTCAGTTTTTTTCTTTTTTTCTTTCTTTTCTTCCTAAGAATTTATTGCAGTAATGGAGTTAAGTTAGTCGCATCTGTGCGGTTTTGGTGTGTAAAAAACGGATACTGGTCGGAATAATAAACAACATTGGCAGCAGCCAACAGGAAACTTACAACAATTTCAATTAATTATGCTAATTTCCGGTAAAGGAATCAACAACAAAAAAAAAAAACTTCAAAACTTTTTGCAACATCACACATACACACACACATAACATACAGAGCACATACGAGGATAATCAAGCAAGAAAACACATTTAAATTGAGAAAATATTTCGTTTCTTTTAGCCTTTGAATCGACTTAGAATTTTCCAGTGATATTCAATAGCTTTGCTAGTTTGTTTATAGCACGTGGGCCATCTAACGGTTTAAATTTGAACCATCAGTTATTTCGCAGCTGGCACCTGGCAATACTTATGTCATTCTAATCTGTCACAAAATTCAGTATAATATCTCCACTGAAAGTAATGAATCGATTTACGCTTGAGCAACATTAGGATTTATTGGCCCAACGAGAAACACGATAATGTTGATTTTGCCATCAAAAAATCATCTCTTCGGATGAAGCTCATTTTCATATTGGTGGGTACATTAATATGCAAAATTACCTTATTTGGGGCTTAGGAAACCCACACGTAGTCTTACAGAAGCCAATGCACCAATCATGAGTGATTGTTTGGTGCGGCTTGTGTAGCAGAGGCATCACTGGCCCTTATTGCTTTGAAAATGAGAATGACACAACCATTACGCTCAAATGGAGATACCTATCGCACCATGATAATCGATCTTTTTGTACCCACTCTTTATGTTTTTGAACGATGTTTGATTTCAACAGAATGATGCAACTTGCCACACATCTCAAGACACAATTGGTTATTGCAGCAAACGTTTGATGCCGTTTAATTTAACCAAAATGGTGATGTCAATTGGCCGCCATAAAGCTGCGATTTCACACCGTTGGAATATTTTCTATGGGACGTTGTTAAAGGAGTGTTATGCCAACAAACCGGAGATAATTGAGCATTTAAATGCCAACAATCTTGATGCCATTGCCGAGATACGGCCCTATATAGTCGAAAAAGTTTATGAATATCGGTCCGATTGAATGAAGTAACTCTAATGCGAGCAGCGGCAGCCATATGAATGAAATAATATTTTCCTTCTAAACGCAACAATTGTACTTACAGCAAAAAATAAATTTGAAAATAAAATTTAAATTAAACTTTTAAATGGTTCACCCTATAATGCAATGACATTCGAATTATTGTCTCAATTTAATGCATTGAGTTAATAATCTCGACACAATATTGTAGAATATCTGGAGATCAGAGTAAAATTAGAATCTTTACTTATTTACTCGCCACTCATGTACAAAATTAACACACGCAACATAAGTGGTGTGGGAAACTGGGTCCATAATCCTGACTGAAGGGTTGTAATGACCAATTAATGACCAAATATGTAGCAATAGCTGAATAGCTATTGCCAGTTCATCAATGTATACACGTTCACTATGATTGATTACTTTTGAATATCTAGCATCACCTTACCATTTTTGAACCAACCTCGTATACCTTGTATACACACCTACACAAACTTATTTGTGATGTTAATGAAAGAGAGAGTTTTATACGTTTTCTCTTTTTTTTTTGGCAAATTCATTTCTTTTTTACTTCATTGATGTGAGACTTTATCACATGCGGCAGTAGCATCAGTGAAAAAAGCACTTTTAAATGAGAAACAAAAACTCCTTCTTCCTATTCATCCTTAGTTAACAGCACCTTGCTCTAAATATTTCCATTTAAAGGTGTTAAAGCTGTCTGATGAATACCAAAGAGCCTTAACAGCATACATATTCCCTTCTGCTAAACTTTAACGGAAGTTTTTTCGTAACGGAAAATACTCGACAAAAAAAAAAGAGGAAAAAGGAAAAAACTTCGTAGTTTGCAATCAAAACTGGCCCTTTATGAAAAAAAAGAATGTCACCGTGGTAAAGCACTTAAACGATGAACGATGAGTATGTCTCTTGCTGGCTGCTGCTGCTGCTGCTGCTGCTACGTGTGATTAATTTCTTACACGAAAACGTTTTTTTAGAGAATTTTTTTTATGCTGGCACACATTTAAAATGGATGTGTTACTTATGGCCTTTGAACTACTGTAATCATGTTTCAGTTTTATTAAAAATAAAATGACGTGACGTTCAATTTTAATAAAAATTTATTATTACTTTATGTGGACGCAGAAGAATGGAAATTGAAAAAAAAAAATTTTTTATAGCGGGTGACCAACTGTTAATGGTATAATAGGGTGTCTTTTAAAAGCCTGAAAATTGAAATGAACTTGTAATGAAATTTTAAATCATAATCTAAGATATTAATTTCTTGGCAATTTTATTTGACAAGGCGGCACGTGTTTTTCCGCCTTGGATAACGAATGGCATGGTTTATGACCATGTTCTCTGTTGTATCAAAACAAACATTCAGTCAGCATAGCTCGATAATGCTCGACTCTTACCATAACAGCAGTTACTTGCTCATTTTGAAAGAGAATGAATGAGGTGGTTGCGCCAGCGTATAAACCTCATTATAAAGGCAATTCTTATGGAAATAAAAGTGATTCGTCAACGACTTAAGTATTGCCTTCCCTCCAAATCGGAAATTTTGCTCGTTATTGTAGCCATTTAGACAAACATAAGCTTCATCACTAAACAGAAATCCTTGTAAAAAATTTCAGCTTTGGCCAGTTTCACTTGAAGTCACTGCGATGCAAGCGATAGCCGTTAGGCTTTAATATTCATGTGAGCTGCATTTTATGGGCACGTAAACCAAGATACCTCGGGCCAGACATCTTCACAAAAACGAAATGATAAAAATATTTCTTCGGCGACTTCCTCTCAGCAGATTTCTGGCATAAACTCTGAGAGAAAATAAAAGTGCCACGAAAACTTGCTTAAAAATATGTGGGTCCTGCCACTTATATATTGAAAATAATAGACACAGCATAAGTGGTAGTGAGAAGCTAGGTTGTAATCTTATCTTAAGGGTTAAGATAAGCCAAGATCCTTATGTAAAATTTTCCACGTAGTTACAGGATTGAGTACGTAGGATTGAGGTGAACAAATTGAGCACTACTTCGAGAGGATATTTCGTCCTTCGTCCCTCTTCAAACAATTGTGCTACAGCGAAAATCTACTTCGAAGGAGTTCACTTTTTTGATGTTTTGAATCTAAGTGCGTACAATTACAATGGAAAACATCAATAACTTTAATATTTACTTCCTGGCTAGACCGATTATGATGACAAAGACTTAACGATTTTTTTTTCTGGTTTTTCAGAATATTTTACCACAATTTTGAAAGCATAAACTATGCAAGAGGACTTGTCAAGCACTTGCTGTCTAGGCCGATTATGATGACTAGAAACTTCACGAATTTTTTTTCTTTTTTTCAGAGTATTTTCCACAATTTTGAAAGCATTATTTTGACCTTAAACTATGCATGAGAACTTGTTAAACTTTAATGATTTGAGATGTCAGCACATTTTGATATTCTCAGCTGCCAAACACCCGTTAATTGTATCGATAGCTCTCATGGATTTAAAGCAGAACACATGATCTCCAAGACCTAGCACAGCAGTCAAGGTCTTTAGAAAATTCCATCATGCATGAGTAAACAGCATCACATTACATGGTTTGAGTACAAATTGAGTTCAAGGCAACAATTAGAACCTAATCCCCTGTAGCGGATGGTACTAAAAAAAACCAGAGCAAAAAAATTTTGTCAGCAAACCACGGAATTGGTTATCAACATCGCTAGGAGTCTAACCATGCCCAGATTTCAATTGCAATCGTGATATATCCGCACCTAACCATACTGGCAGGCAATCAGGAGAATTTTCAATGAAAAAATTTCGATGTGCTGTGCCATCTTTAGTCAATTCAGTGGCCAATACTCTAATGCTTCGCTAAATTTATACATCCAACGTAAGTTTCTTTAAAAACCTTAAATTTCTTTAAAAAACTTTCTTGGTCTTCAAACCGTTGTCCTTTTTTTCGTTCATTGAAAACTTAATTTTATTCCGTGCGGCAATACAAACAAATTTCGAAATAAAACCAACAACTGAAATCTTCTTAAAGATGCCAAATAATATTACCATGAAAAAAGTAAAGAAAAAAAAAAACAATTTAAATCTTTACATCCATCCATACGCAAACCCCTCCCCCCCCACCCCCACCTCATATAAATACAATATAAAACTGACCTTTTTTTAAGCTCCAACGATTTCACGCTTTTCGTTCCATCGTTTCTTTTTTCCTTCTTTTTTCTTAATTTTTCTGGGTGAATATTGCTTTATGTGAGTGAGTGAATCTCCATTCCATTTGCGTGTGGTGGTTAAGTACATATCTGGGTGAGTGTGTATCTGGGATACCTACTTAAAGAGTATCTGTGTTTCAATGTAATTTCCTGCAAATAAATGGAAAAAAAATAAAAAGAAAAACCAAAAAAATATCTACAAAATAAAGATAATAAAAATGTATGTTTAAAACAGAGACAGAGAGAGAGAGAGAGAGAGAGCTAGAGAGCAAGAGAGGAAGAAGGAATGTGATTTGTGTGCTCTGCTGAAGAGTAACGCATTATTTCAGTACGTTTTAGCTGAACACACTAAAGATGTGAAGCGTGAGAATGAAAGATTGTAACAGTGAATGGATGACTCGGTTTCGTTGGCTGGTTGGTTAAGATTTTATGCTAATCGCATTTAGCAGTATATACTTTAGACAATCTTTTGTTATGCACTGTAGTTAAAACTGTCTAAATACATGATAGAAATATTTGTTGTCTTGAGAATAAAAATTAGGATTTTTCACGAGTGATAAATATTGAAACAGAAAAGTCATACATACATACATACATACATAATAGGTCTTTAGTCAGGATTACAACCTAGTCTCTCCTCACACCACTAATGTTGTGTATTGTTAATTTTATATAGGAGTAGAGGGTTTGATTGGCAAATGATTGGCTTTCAGATTTATTAAATTTTCAGGCAGTCTAGCTTTTAGAAACTATCTGCACCGTGGGTGCCTTAATCTACTTTCTCCTAAAGCCCAGTTATTCATCAGAGAGTCTTGTGTTCACTTCTTCTTTCTCTTTCAAACACACAGCTTCTATTATACAACTACTGTGGATAGCCCAAACATTCAATCCTACAGTGGCTAATTATTTCACACGTAAAGGACCTGATTGACTATCAGATCATCTGAGTTACGTTAGGCTTAAAGTCTAAAATTTGATATCGGAGACAAGAGTTCTTCGGCAGCATCAGATCGAATTGATATGGATTTAAAACCACTGAGGAATGCCTCACCTTAGAACTCCTATCTAAACTTAGTGCCATCCAAGATGATCTAGTAAATAAGAACAGCTGAGACAGCTATTCGGCTCACATATATCTTGAACGACTTTCGCAGAACTACTAGGATAGACAACAACACCACCACTACACACCCCCCCCCCCTTTTCTAAATGTCTTAATTATCAGGATATCTAACAGAAAAAGAGAGTTTGAAAAGATCAAATACCAGACAGTATCTACGTGCCACCAGTTTACGTTTAAATCATGCTGTGCCAAAGACCGACTATATGTTCCAATACGCAGTCATTATTAAGCTTTAATTCTACCATTATCGATCACTGTCGCTTTAACTGTGTTCCCGCAAGTCTACAGCAATAATTTGAAAAGAGAGGAAAGAGAGTTGATGACTTCTTTAGGCTCGATTTCGAGTATCAGCTTTGTAAGGATACATGTGTGACCAACATTGAAGGTATTTTAATCTAATGAGTAACTTGTGCTTTATAGCTACACAGTACTCCACCAAATCCATCAACACATGAAGTAGTGTAGCAGCTTCTCTAAGGTCATTTGCTTGAAAACTTTAAATAGCTTATTGAACACCAGTCTACTGCAAGAAATAGATCAATAAAAAAAATAAATTTTAGGCTGTTTTAACAAGAAAGAAAATGGGGAGAGTGCTCCCCTCTAAAGGCGAAATGAATGGTTCAACAATTCTAAAAGTGTCTAACGAAAGAGTTGTAGATCTCGCATATAAACCTTTAGTTTTGATTGCCACAGCTTAGAGAACCTCACTTAAATCGAAGCGGAAAATATTTGTGGTGTCCGACAGCGGACAGAACCAATAGTTTAACGTCTCCTTCGAATGACAGAGTATAAAATAAGAACTTATTCATGGCATTAATTTTTCTCAGGGGTTTTTCCCATAGCGCTTGAACACTACTTATTTCTCTCAAGATTAAGAGCTACAGTTTGACTCGTGTTCTAAGGAGCAAGGAACATGTAACTTTCTTTATTGACTTCCTTCTTTGTTTAGTCTACCATCCTTTATTTATAACTTACGGAAGTAATTCAAAGGATTAGCATTTAATTTGAGGAGTGGTTCTCCTCAACAATGTTTCATTAATAATACTTATCCCAACCCCTGTAGTCCTCTTCGATCCAATACTTTCTTTAAAAATCTTCCATTGCCTGTGATCCTCGATATACTTGCATACGATTTGGGTGAATAGCTTCAGGCATACACATTGCAGTTTAAAATAGGTTTTTCATGGATTTCTTTGCCTTTAAAGGGCTGAGGCGGTAGTAACAGTTTTCATTTCCAAAACCACTGTACAACCCACGCACAATTTTTGCCCAACCAAAAAAAAAAAAAAAAAAAAAAAAAAAAAAAAAAAAAAAACAGTTGGTACTCAGGGTACTTTTTTTCTTCTTCTTCTTCATGATTTAAATTAATGTTGTGTGTTACAGAAACAAGAAAAAAAAAGAAAAGAAAAAATGAAATATAATGATACGAAATGAAATGAAATAAAAATAAAGAAAACAGAATTGCAAACACTATTTAAAGAACATTTGGATAACCATCTCTCTCCTTCTCACTGTCTTTCCTCTCTTGCCTCTTGCTCTCTCTCTCTCCTCTCTCTCTCTTCTCTCTGTCATGTCTATATTTTAAACAAAATAAATATGGTTTGCCAATAAGTTCAAGGATTTTTACAATTCAAGAAATAAAAGTTTCAACTTCTTTGCTTCCCTCCCTGCATTAGCACACACACTGCAACATATTTTAGTGACAATCAGTCCTCCCTCCAATCTTATCTGTTTTTTCTCGCCCATAAAGTTTAAGTTTGACATTCAAACAAAAAACAAAAACAAAAAAAAAACAGAAAATTTGGCATCTTTTTTATGTAAATCTTAACGTTTGTAAACAGAAAACAGTTTCATTCTAACAATTTCAGCACTTTGCCTTACGAAAAAGATTTATTTGCGTACGTAAAACGAAAAAAGGAAAAGAACAAAAAAAAAAGAAGAAAAGAATCGAGAATGTAAGTAAACGAAAACCAGAATCTTATTATTATCATACGATATTTTTATTCTTAGTTTTCAGTTTCTCTGCTTAACATTGTGTTTTCTTAGCCTTCGTAAATGGAAATCACAAAAGCATTCTCAAATCGTAATTATGGATGGAAAATAATGTTCGAATTTTATCATAGAAAAACAAAGAAATGGAAAAGTGGAAAAAGAAAAAGGGAAAGGAAAAATGGAAATCAATCGACTTAAAAGTCATCAACTCAAGTTGATTTTCGAATCATCATCATCATCTCTGTTATCATCAGATTGATGTCTAGATTGGCTTCAACTCCAGTTTATTGAGAATTTTGTTTTTTCTCTCTCTATCTCTCAACATCTCTCTCTCTCTCTC
>QOCX01004942.1:0-13707 GCA_005959815.1 Sarcophaga bullata | reverse complement strand
GAAACTTTGAATAGCAATTTTTATTTACTCTCAGAGTTTTTGCCAATAATCTGCTAAGAGAAGTCATCGAAGAAATATTTTTTTAAATTTCGTTTTGTTTTAAATGTCTGACCTAGAATTAGAACTATCGCCTCATGTCTATAAGTCAACACACTACCCACTAGTCTAGGTGGCTTTATTAGTTAAAGTGCCATGTAAAAGTCGCCAGTCTAAGAACCCAATTACAACGTTTATAAACACCCACTAAGCAAATCATTCAAAAGTGGGGCTCTGACACTTTGAAGCTCCAGAGGAGAGAAACATTCAAGACAAGTATTACGTGGCAGAATGGAGTATCTCTTGGAAAACAGAGTAGCAATAGGTATACATACAACCAAATACATTGTCGCATAGAAGGAACGATATAGACCACAATCTGATAGTTCTTGGCATCACAATTGTTCGAAAGTTTATGTGTAAGTCTATTATGTAAGTGACTATGACTAGGGACGTACTTGAAAGCTGTGTTGTAAGCTTGGCTCGAAAATACCACTTGAAAAATAGCAAACATTTCCTTGCAGACATAAGATTTGACAAGGACGCAAAACAGCTCAATTTTAGCTTTTCCCATGTACTCTGCATTTACGCACATATATCCTACATAGGAAAGCATAACTCTTGACTATTCGTTCTCTCCACGTTTATTCTTGAGGAGCTCTTAAGGAGAAGAACAAACCGTCTTGTTCACTTTACATGTCAATTACATGACTTACTGGGAGCGAAAGAATACTGGCAACCGTGTGTTGAAATTCAAGGACGAAACTGTTTAATTTAGGATTAATGCAACGTGGTTAGCACAATGTGTCCTAGCAGGAAACCCCTGTGTTTATATAGGTTGGACTAACATAAGCAAAAATTCATTTCAGGCACTCCAATCAGTCCTGTGGGCAACGTGAGGAGTCTTGCGCATTGCCGAGACTTACACCATAGATAGGAAAGCGTACACAACCAACTACTCATACTTTGATCGCCATGACTCACGATCATCAAGTGGCCAGTGCCTTACAAAAGGTCATCGCATTATGGAAAGCCACGGCCGAAAAGGCTGCAGCTTCCCATCAAACGACTTTTGCCGAGTTGGGTATCTGCTTAAAGAGGAGGAAAGTGTTAGAAACTTTCTTCGATCGATCTCTAGGAGGTGCAGACTTAGGCTATTTGACTTCATTCCTTATCAGACTTAAAGGATTATCATCCATTGACGTTAAGAATACAGCTTCCTTCATCAAAACTCTTCAGGTTGGTTTCCAGGGTTAACGTTGAATAGTACTTTATTGTGCAGTCCCCCGAATTCCTTGGATTCAGTTCAGGGACGCACTTATCTATGCAATCACAACGGACTATTATGCGTGTCAAGAGAGCTTTGACATCAAGCTACCATTCCGACCTTATCTACCTACGATCACCATCTAACCATTAACTTAAAACCTAGCCCTTTACGTTTCAATCTCACGAAAAACAAATCGTTTTTTTTCTTTTAACAGGCTCAAATCTATCTAATTGGGGGGGGCTTTTATTTTTTCTCAGTGTTTAGGAATATACCATAAAGGATTAGACATGCTGATGCACTATAGATACATTGGCATCGTTTTATTGGAAGTGGTTTACTTTGCAATCCTCATTTCAATTTTATTTTATTCAATAACATTTCCGTCATTTCCATTTTGGGCTCTTATAATTCTAAGTTTTGATTTTTAAAAACATCTTTTGTTTCATATTTTAAAAAAAATTAATTTTTTTTCAATTTTTTTTTAATAATTTTATTATAAAACTGTTACCGAAAGTTTCATTTAAAGAGTCTAATGAACAAGTAGCCAACAATACGTTATTAATTAAAGCTTGTTAAAATGGATAATTGAATTACAGTTGATATCAGATATTAGAAGTGCATATTAGACCAATCACCTATTTAACTGAAGGAAGCTAATTTATAAACTCAAAACAAGAAAAAGATATAATAAGAGATGAGGTAAATTTATAACAACGAATACAACGTGGAAAAAATTTCTTGCTTCACAATTCATAAAATTACATCCAGGTATTCCCCTTCTATTAGTCTCTCAGAAAACCTCAAAAAGAATTATCATCAATAACGAAAGGGAGGCAGAGGCGCTACCTATTTTGTAAGGAGTAAAAATCTATAAGCAATACCAAGACAAACAATTCAACAGATGAACGTTGTTTCTGAACAACGTAAACTCTATTAATCTACACATATTCTAGACACTTCTACCACACGTTAAGTTATCTGTGTAACTACTGTACAGCATCTATGTTGGAGCCATTATAACCAATGAAACCGTCTCACATGAATGGGCATGAATGGACCTAGTATCGTCTGCATCGTCTTTAACATCAGAGGACAACGTTTGAAGGTCTCATTTCCACTAAATGCCCTACTATTATAAAGACTGTTGGCGTATCAATACATACATACACAATTGATCAATACAACCCTGCAGTCAGGATTACAACCTAGTTCCTCATACCACTTATGTTGTTTGTGTTAATTTTATACATGACTGGAGGTAACTACAGTTTAAAGTCGACTGGTAAAGATAAATTTTTGAGAAACTTTTCATGATAATTTTGTTTACTCTCAGAGTTTTTGTCAGAAATTTGTTTAGAGGAAGTCGCCTAAGAAATATTTTTTCATATTTCGTTTCATTCGAGTCAAGAGATTTCTCTTTTAGCTCTACCAAGTCGTTCTTCTATGCAATTTTTCAAGTTTTGACGGTCTTCAGTATATCTATCAATTCATCTGAGACCTCACTATCTTAATTCAACTTTTAGAGAATGTAAAGATGATGGGGTATTCTACCGAGTGCTTAATTTGAGATTAGTGTGGCACTGTCTGGACAAACTGAATCTGTTAGGCAATAGGGTAGAAATACAATCATTGCGCTGTCCTCACTGTTTCGTTTTTTTCTTTTTTACATTGATTTCTATACACAGTTTGGTGTTGATGGATGTTTGCTTTCTTTTACCGGCATTTTATTGCAATTTCCAATTTATATTTGGCGCCATCAAATGTTCTTTCCCACTTTATATGCCAAGAGTAACTGTCAAAAAGCTTAACTGTCATTATAGGGTATGTATTGTCTGTAAAAACAAATTAACTTTAAGTGTTCTCTTGTACTCTCTCTCTCTCTCTCCTCTCTCTCTCTATTTTGGTGCAATTGGCTTTTAAGCAATAACGCGTGATTCCTTGCATGTTCTAATGGCGTCTAAAGTCAATTGGTTTTAACAAACGTCATGCACACACGTTTATAATAACACAATAACACTGCAACCACAACAAAAAATTATACTGCACTAACGCACAAACTATAAAGAGAAGAAAAGTAACGGACCGGACGGACAACAACTACCTTAAGTAGGAATTGTTGCTGTAGCAATTAATTGCAGCTGATGTGGCAGTAACAAGCATCAGAGCACTTAACAATTAACTTGCAGTTGAATTATCCCTCAGGAAACGCTTTATGGGAGTGTGACCGAAGGGTGCGTAAGTATACTTCACCAGGATAAACTAATGCTACTAATACTGATGATGTTGTTTTTATGATTCCTGCCACCAATAATATGAATTGCTGTTGTTCTAGTTTAGTTGTACATGATGATTATTGGATATAATGGCCAATATAAGCAGGCATTATTAAATTATAAACACTAACAGGAGAAGCAGTAGCACTAACAAGAGTAGTAGCGGCTTTTAATGTACGTGCGACCTATTTTCTTTTTTCTTTTACAAGTTACGGCTTGAGGAATATAACTTGAAAATGTCTTTTTAGGTGGCTCCGCCTCAGCGTCGAATGTGGAAAAAATTCAAAGAATCAAAACACAATGTTACGCACAATAATATCCACCCTGAGGTGTAATAAAAATTCGTACTTCTATGAATTTCTTTGGAGCTTTGGTAAGAATAAGGTCTTTAAACACACAACAAGAAGAACTGAAGAAACTAGAAACCAATTTAGGTTCAAATTATTATCAAATTATTATTATATTTACCTACAGCGTCAACAACAGCCACTATGCGTGCTCAAGTGGCTTTGCTATGGAAAGCTACACTCAATCTGCAGGTTTAATTATCTCTAAACTATGGGCTGGTTGATATGTTATTTGAATTAAACTTGAGCCTCTTTGATAACCATCAATGGCCCTAAGGAAGGACTGATTGTTGAGTAATTAAAGCAGTAATAAAATACTGTTTTTTTTAAGAAATAATGAAGGTTACTTTATGAATTAAATTCATCCCTTTTGTTAATATTTAGTAATTCTAAAAGAAACATTTTGTTTTTAACCTTAAAACAGTTTCGGTATTATATCCCAGGAAGAAAAATATCGTCTTTAATATTGTTCATTTTAGCGTAGATTTTCAATCTTTTCTTATGTCCTCTTAACATTCTGGTCATCAACGAAGGAAATTAAAAATTATTGCCAGTGTGCCATAAGGTATACGTAATATTATCTTTCATGTAATATTGCTCATAACGTGCAGTTACACATGATGAGGTGATGTCGAAAAGGCTTGTTTGTGATGAGGTAGAGTCTTCTGATGTTTCTGAGTAATTTTTGTTATGTTAGAACATGCGTAATCAATACAAAAAAGCAAATAAAATAATTTAAGGAGAAAACCCAGCTATGCGCAGTTCAGTAGGTAGTGCGTTGACTTATTAGACGGGGAGGCCTTAAACCTGGCCTCGGAAATATAAAAAATAATTTCTTACAATAGAACTCGGAGATAAATAAAAAAATTAGCATTTGAAAAGTTTCTCAAAAATCTACCATTCGGAGTCGACTAACAAACATTAGGGTCCTGCCAATCTTGTTAAGATACAGAACACAGACACATCAGTGGTGTAGAAAATATGTCAATAATCCTTTCTGGGAGTGTTATAGGTATGAATCAACTATTGAACACATGACGCACTTCTGGTAAAACAATCGTTTAGACTTCTGGCCTCTTCTCATACACCCTTCATGTGGATGCGATTAATTTAATATTCATGAGACGGGCCTACATTTGTACAGTAGAATGTGAACTAATAAAGGTTGGAAGCTTTGTTCATTGCATTTGGTTACTGGCCTCAAATGCTTGAACAGTGATCGTTGAATGATGTTATTTTTATTCATATTTTATGTTAGATGTCCAGCTGAGTTCGAACTTCCTGACTCTCGTGCTAGTAAGGCCACACACTACCTACTGGAGAGAAAAATGGAGAAAAATTGAAAATAAAAAACAACAAAAAATATTGTAAAGTCAAGGAAATAAAAGGCCTACGACTCTTTATCTAAGGACAAAAAAAAAATTAAGAGACGAATCAAAAACAACAGAACACAAAAGCCAATCTAAATTGAGGCAAAAAATGTAAAAATTTGCTTTAAGCTTTCCGAACAATATCGGAAAACAACAATTCAGAAACAAATAGGAAAGGAAAGTTTCAATATGATGCAACGGACGTCATGATGATATATAATGCTTGTGCTGCAAACATGGCATGATGTTAAATGGATGGTGGAGGTACTATTATCATCAGCTTTCATTTCTTAACACTGAATTATCCCTTAAAGAAGGCGAAAAAGGGTGGCAAAGTTAAATATTAAAAAGGACAATGGCTTTGGGATGGACAGGTTACATAGATATTTTACAGAGACTTGTGCAGTTGTGACAGGTTTGATGTAATTTACATTATTATGGGTTACAATTTTATTTATTGCATTACAATAATATTTCAGAAGCAATGAAAGCGAAAACTAAAAATAAGAGTGGGGATAAAGGAATAGCTGACCCAAGTTGCAGTAAAAGAAGATGAAATCTTTAACTCTTTTCATAGAGAGAGGTTCATACGTGACGTTAAACACAACTTCTCAAGGTATTTTGTTGGCTTTGTTACACTGCAAAGCTTTATTTGAAAGATACGGTTGCTACTGAATGCACTGGACAGACCATATTTTTCGTTCACATGCAGTTTTAAATTCAGTCAAAATTTTATTATGAGGCCAACACTTATCGCTATAACTAGAAGGCTTGCAGATGAAAACATCAGCTTCTTACGATTATGAGTGGACATCGCCATTTTTGAGTTCATACTTCACTTGATACTTGATTCTGGATGATTAGAACAAGTCTCTCCTCTAGAAAATGGAACCATGGACATAATAAAATTTGTGGGAAAACGACACAAAGAAATCGACATATCTCACATTTTAAGTCTTATTAAGGAAATATATTCCCTAAGTCTTTCATTGCCTACGAAACAGGCCATGTATGTCAAACCAGAATAAGCTTCCTGGCATATACAAAATAGCAAAAGAATGGCGATGAAAACATGACATACGACAAATTGCTTGTACATTGAAAAGAAAAACCACAACGATTCAGTGCATAATGAAACAAGAGTTAAATATGGGGAAAAGGGAAAACAATTCTATCCGAGTATTCTTTGTTTGTTTCTTCAATCCACAAAAACAAACGTTGCCAGCCAACAACAAAATGCCTGCTATTAACGTCCTAGGACTTGCATTTCATCTTGCAGTCCGGTATGTTTTTCTTTTCTCTTTAGGAATCTGTTTACCTTTAAGGAAGTATTGTAGTCCGGTAGTTTAGGGTTGTTGTTGCTATGCTGTTTCCATGGTCTTTAAGTATCACAATCATTATTCTGTGTAGCATTGTCATTACCCCAACTATACAATATTTTTAATTCGAGGCTTATGGCTGCTTTATAAATGGAAAACTATAATGATCGCAACATATAAAAGAGAATGAAGTTTAAGTTGAAAACAGTTTGTAGTGAAAGAGATAAAAAACACAAGGACCAGAAACGTAACAGTTTTGTTTGGGACTTGTGTTCTACAAGGGTAAATCTAGTATGTCTGTTGAATAAACATACTGAAAAGTTTTGTTCAATTTGTCATAAGGAGTGAACAAGTATTTGAACATGGCTATATGTGATCACCAAATTTCATATATGATGCGCGGTCTATTGACGATGCTGACACATTTCTTTCACTGTGGGAGCGATGGAGTTTGGAACGAACAAATCTTGAGGCGAAAGTCAGGCGCCTACACTGTCGAAATTCTGCGATACTTTGGGATAGCGAAGAGATATGTGGACAGCATAGCAGTTATGCTCAAGATCATTGTTGAAAGCCAAAAACGCTTGATTTGGTTGAGGAATTGGAGCGGATGGTTGGAAGCACATTTTCAGACTTGGGCAATCCGGAAGCGGACTATAGATGTGAAGGGCAAAGAGGCCAGATGGACTCCACTCCGAAGTAAGTACACAACGGTAGTTCCGGAGGTCGGCACAAAGAGTCCAAAAGAAGGAGAGGGAGTTTAGTGGGTGAGGGGCTCATCACGGGAGATAGTGGCGACTCCTCTATGGTGAGGTTAGGTACATTTACTCCCCTCAGCGGGAAGAAAAATCCACCATTAATGGCCTTATTTCAGGCTTACAAAGATACAGCTTATTCATTGGGACTAATTTCGCTTCATGTGGATGGTATAAATGGTGTACTAATGGTGTATAATTTAGTATAATTTTTGGCAAAAGAAAAAAAAATTGTAGTAAAGAGATTACGATCTGCTTCTCACACATTTTATGTTGCGTGTATGCGTTATTGTATACATGAATGGCGAGGCAGACAGTTTTAAGGTCAGATCCTAAGGACAGACTTTTCTGAGAACTTTTTCATGGCAATTTGATTTATTATTTATTCACATGCGTTCACATGCATTATCATGCGTTCATATGCGTTTCTGCCTAATGTTAATTGGAAACACAAATCAGATGTTTTCTTAATTTCTTTTCTACTTTTGCATAGCTACCTAGATTCAGAGACTTTCATGGCACTCTTGATTTATTATTTATACACGTGCGTTGACATTGCGTTGAATGCGTTCCACATGCGCTGTCCATGCGTTGATATGCTTTTCTGGCCATAACGTCAACTTGGAAACATACAAAAATCAGATGTTGGTTTTAATTCTTTCTAAAAGTGCTAGGAAACAAGAGTTCAGCCTACTATTGAATACTACCTAAGTTCAAAGCTTCGAACTCGAACGACAAGATTTTTTGGAAACTTTCATGGCATTTTGATTTATGTATTTATTCGATATGCCGTCTTCAGCATGCGTATCATGCGTGATATGAGGTTTCTGCCTAATGTCTTCTTGGAAACATCAAATGGGATGTTTTTTAATTTCTTTTCCAAGTGCCTAGAAAACAAAGCTTCCGGCCTACGTATTGTGAATTACTTACCATAGAGTCAAGTCAACTACGAATGACTCAAGATTTTTGAAACTTTTATGGTCAGGACCTTTTTGCTCAGAAATTTGCTGAGAGCGTAGACCGCCGAAGAATATTTTTTTTTTGTATTTTCCAGATTTTGCCTGGAGATTTGCGGTGAACTGTGGTGTTGAACCTTGGCCCACATCTTATAATGCCAACACACCTACTAAACTACGATGGACTTCTAGTAAGCCACGTATATAGAGATACAATTTCTTTGGAAAACATATTGTTTCGTAGACCTTTTTTCTAATTTTTAACATCAGGAGCGCTAGCTGTGTCCTTATGTGATTACTTGAAAACCCGCAACTTGAAAACATCACACTTGTGTGTGTTTATTTTATCGCATGGCAGTAGCAAGGACCTACATGTCTGGAAGTTCGATAAACATGTTGGAGTTTGAAACTTTGTCACTGTAAGTGAGCCAGTCGCGGAGTGACATATCTTTGTACATTTGCGTTTCCGGATGAACAATGTCTGACCGAGAATTGTTAAAGTTGCGCAGTATTGCTAGGGTAAGCTGGTGAGAGTAATTTGCCTGTTGAGGTCCTTCTCTTTCTCAATACTTATAATTTGCAGTTATTGGCTTTGCCCAAAAATGTTCTTTTACAACGTTAACGACAACAAACACTAACACTACTGGCTTGTATTATTGATTCTTTTTTTTAGGTACTTAAAAAAAGTACTTTTTTTAGTTAAAAAACTCTATGAATATTATTTTGTTAACATTTAGCTGCCGTTAACAGTCTTATAAAAAAGCTGTTGAATGTCGAAAAAAAAAAAACTACCCAACGTCGTAAGTGATTGTAATAAAGTAGCACATAACAAAAATTCGCTTTATAACTGCCCCCCCACTATTGCCCGCAGTTAACTGCTAGAAAACAATGAGATAATAAAAAAAAAAATAAAAAAAAATAAAAAAGAAAAAAGAAGAAAGCTGTTTGAAGTTATAAAATTTGTAGGAAGAAAATCTCCAATGAGAAAGATTTTATGAACAGGACATCTATTTAATTGGGCAAATTAAAAAAGGAAAATTTCATCAACTCATCAACAGCACAGTCACTTAAATTAGCTTAAGTATGCGCGCTATTTGCGAACAATTTAATTTTTGTTGATGCCAGCCATAATGATGATGTCGCGGAGAGGAAATAAAAACTGTGAATAAAAATATATAATAATATATAGTTAAATAAATGGAATGGAAATGGAATAGAAGAAGGGAAAAAAGAGAAAAATATTCAAAAAAAAAAAAGATTTTTTTTAATTATTTATGCTGCTTCTTGCTGTTATTCGCCATTTTTCATATTTCTTAAGGGATTTATTAGATAAAAAATTGAATTAAATGCAGTAACAAACAGTTGAGCGTAGGACAATTTTAAAAAAAAAAATTCTTAGAAAGACAATCTAAAAACAGTTAGCAAGATTTTTCGTTTTTAGGCCATTAACTTTTAAATGTTTTTGGGCTAATAAAAAGAATTAAAAGTTTGAAGCTAAAATAAAATAAAAATTGATGCCTTAGGCACCTAGGTTGCATAGCAATTTTTTTGCGGTTTCTTGTTATGAGCGTTCTCTACAAAAATTCAAGGTACAATGTAAATATAAAATTAAGACAATTATAAAGCACTAAGTAAAAAAAATGTTTTTACAATAAATTTTTCAGTACCTCTTTTTTGGGACCCCTTTTTTGGGTACCTTGTGTTGGTAGCTTTTCTTTATGTAACTTTTAAAAAATCCGAAAAATTTTTAAAAAATTAAATGATTTCGGTGGTATGAATTGGAGGAGAAGTTAAACTGAAAAGTACTTATTCTGATCATTAGACACTTTGAATATGTTCCTACTTGCTTTTTTCGATGTCTCCTTCAAGCCCTGAAGGGGTTGGTTTTGGAACTTTAACATCAAAAACGAACATCACAGGAAAGTTTAGGCAACTGCTACACTCTAATTGAAGATTAAGGTCTGATTGAGCAATTCTTCATACACAGTCATTTACGGTAACATAAGCCAACAGTACTTACCTCACTAGACTAGAGACGTTCGACAGGGTGTACAGCGTTTCTCATAATGTAGCAGTTCAGTCAATTTAAAAATTTAAAATAAGTTCTTACCAATTTAGTAACTGACCTATAAAAAATACAAATCGGTATTTTATGGTTGAAGAGAAGAAAAATTAGATGAGAGGCGAGTCAAGAGGGATAAATCATTTGCCTTGACAGGAGACTCGAGAAAGAGGAGGTCTTCTTCAGGAATACTCCGTTACCAGTATCACACCAAATAAGTGACTAACTAAAAAATAGATTCTCTTTGTAAATCGTTGGGCCAATCACTGGCCATTCGATTAGGACTATTAGCAACAAAACACTGAAACGTTAGACTCATTTTAATGGCCAAATGGGGTAATAATCCCAGGGATATTACTTCTACTTCCCTTTGTGCATTGCCAGGACGCTTACCAATACACATGAAATCAATAGAGTGGAGAACAGATGTTTTCAAAAATCTACAATCTGAATATGCAGCACAATTACCACGAAGTTATTTAAGCTTTAATCAACATGACATGATAGTCTACATATGACTTGTTTTGTTATCATAGAAATGTAAGTGGAACTTGTAGCTGTCATTTGCTGAAAACTATACTGGATTTGTAATCAAAAAGAAAAATCCATAAGAAACGATAACAAATGATATTTTGTGGCACCCCTGAGTTTAGCCTGAATTCAGCGGATCCATCTATAAGAAATCTTATTGTGAGATGCCTTAAAAACCTCGAGAATTGTTTACCGCCAGATATGCATTGGTTTTTGATAAAATGGGACGCAAGTTTTGCAAATCATTCAAGGACACTTTTTGGCTAACATCGAACAGTTGTGTTTCATATTTTGATGGCCTACGCAACTACATTATATTCTTCCTTATCCTTAAAAGCAATTATCAAAATCTTGTTTTCATAGAGAAAGCAAAGTCAAATTTTTAATGCTAGTTCTGTTTGTCGGTCATATCAGTGAACTTATATTGCCACTCTGATTTCTATTGACTAATCATTAATGTAGGCGCTTAGTCTAGTAGTAGAGTGCTGGCTTTATAGACATGAAGCCACACTTCAAATCCCAGTTCAGACATCTCCAACAAAAAGAAATATTGTTACGAAAAGGAAATGGTGTAACATTCTTTAACATTAAAATGTTAAACAAAAGCTGCAAACCAAAACTACGACTTGTTTACTTCATTAACAAATAAACATAAAAATATAGCAACAACTCATCATAACGAAAAAATAAAACAAGACAAACAGTAAACAAGAACACTAACAACAAACCAGAAAGATAATAAAATGTAAGAAACGATGTTTACATTCATAGAAATCTCGTGAAGGCCAATACCGAACTTCGCCTACGAGACCATCATCAGACTGTTTACGTCGCTGTAATAAAAGGCAAGGGCAAAGTAAGCAGCAGTCAAAGAAGAAGTTCAGTTAGTCTTGTGTAAAGGCGCGTTAGGTGTGAGGTAAGCAATCGTAGTTTGAAGTTACAAAATCATAAAGAACAATTGTCTTAGTATTGTAATTGTTTATCGTAAAGGCAAGGAATAACAAATAAAGCAAGTTGGTTGTTAGAACCAGTTGAAACAGTGCTACAAAATTAGGCGAATAATAAAGAATTTAATGAAAATGAACACAAATTTATTTTTATTTTTTATTGCAATCAATACGAGCTAATATTTCAAACGTTTTAAAAGGTAAAAACGTAAACAATATGAACAAAATTTCTGCGGCGACTTGAGATAAATAAAATTGTCATGAGAAACTATGTCGTAACCTTACTAAAGGATTGTAATGATCAATTATGTATGTACGTATGTTTTCTCTGGATATGATTGCAACACGGTACTTTACTTTAAGCCAACATTGATTGCTTAATCGAATTTTTATTTTATAGGGCGAATATAAAAAGTTCAATTTGTTTTAGTTTATCACCATAAACATTAGAATCTCTGAATTATTAGAAAACTTTCTTGAAAAGTCTTCATAAAAACCCTTCCCATTAAAGCTTTGATTTTAGGAACTGCTTTTTAAAGAAAACTTGAAATGTTTTGACCAACGGCATACGCTAAAGCAAATCACACGTTGTTGTTCATTATCTATTTGGTTTAACCTTTTAAAAACACGAATACAAACAAAAAGAAACACTTGTGCTTGCTGTTAAAAGGACACGCGTAGATTTGAAATAAAAAACAATTTTTTTCTTCTTTTTGTAACACAAAGTTTCTCTGAAACACTCATGCTGACTTTAATAATTTAATGAAAGAGCCGCTCTACAGCACTTTTGGAGAATTCTTTTCAAATGAAAAGAAATTTTTTTGTTTTGTTGTGTTGCGTTTGTTCTGGTTTTTGAGCTGTATTTACATGGCACAACAATAGGAAGGTGAACGGAGCTGTTATTGTTACAATAGCAGCGTTTGTCAATTTAACAATAACAACAACAGCAACAATAATTGCAATACAGAAGAAGAGTTGCAAGTCGAACACTTGTCATCTTTTGTCGCCATTGATTTCTGTTTCTTCGAATTTTAGGCGGCATTATACGTGGGATTCTGGACAATGAAAGTGAAATGAATTTGAATTGAAGCGTTTTTTAACACGTGAATGAGGGAGAGTTCTGCTTTAAGGAATGGCTTTTTAATATCTGGATCCTGGACTTAATGTATAATTTTTGAAATCGGCACCTTCCTTTATGCAAATTACTGTGCATGCTTACACGCTTCGATATGTTTTCAAAGTTATCCAGACATGCATTGTGATGTGTTGAAGCAAGGCTTGTTGTTCGTAAAAGTTTGCAAAATTTATTTTTTATTACTTACTCTGCAGTTTAATTTCTAATTTGAAATTTTATTCGTATTTTAAAATTTTATTTCACTTTGAAAGTAACCACTGAACTGAACGAACAACACTGTGTGCAGAGTAAACTTTTCTTTTCTCTTTCTTCTTATTTATTTTATTGATCCTGAGGTATCATATGCAATTACGTATAAAAGAAGAAAGCAATACATGCCAGTGTTGTGTATCTGTTTGGAATAAAATAAAGTTTAACCAATTCATTGGAAATTTGTTTCTTTGTGTTTGTGCGGCGTGTTTGGATAAGTCCTGAAAGGTCCGCTTAACAGGCAAGGTTTGGAATTAGGAAAAATTTTGATGTCAACTGAAGTTTTGTAATAGGAATTGATATTTAGAATTCATTTTCTGCAAAACTTTTCACAGGAGTGTGAGTAGAACACAAATTTCATACAAAAAGTTTTATTACAGATCAGGTTTAACCCTTTAAAGGGAGTTAATTTCACAAAAATTTTACGGTTTTGTATCACTTTCTCTCAATAGATTTC
>QOCX01004939.1:1203-13710 GCA_005959815.1 Sarcophaga bullata | reverse complement strand
AGTTCAAAGATAAAGTGAACTTTAAATGTTAAAGGTAGGATGATCTTCCCTTTAGCTTAAAACTCTCTTCCATCGTATTGGATACTCATAATAATGAAAAGCAATTTATCTACCCGTTAAAATCCTCCCTTTAGTTGGAAAAGACACTATAGGGTACTAAGACACCCTTTACGATGATAATATATAGAGTCTTCGATGAAGTGCTTCCTATCTTTAAATTTAATTAAAACGAAGTATGAGTGAGATATCATCGAAATTTTTTATACATGTGAATGACCCATTGATGTCTTTATGTGTGGAACATAACATAGTTCAAATGCCGATCAAGGCTTGTCGTGGAGGAGCGGTTAAGAATACTGAATTTAACCAAAGGTTGAATTTAAAAACCTCTGTGGCTTATTTGCATAAACCTGTAAACGTAAGGAAACTCTGCAAAAAATGATTTCGGTGGCGAGTTTACATAACCTCCATGCCCTCAAATCGCTATCCAGAATATCTTATATGACATGAGCTGTGTGACATGTAGCGTCATTCTGTTGAAACCACATATCATTGATGTCCAAATCGCTCAATTCAGACCAATAGAATTTGGTAATTATCGACCATGTGTGCTCGTCATTAATAGTGATGCGGTATACTACGTCGTTTTCAAAGAAATATGGACCGGTGAACCATCAGTCAAAACTCCATGGCAAACAGTAACTTTTTGGAATGCTTTGGATGGTCTTAGATTTCATGTGAATTGGTTTTCCAGTTCCGGCACGAGCCTCATAGCTGAATATTGTTTTTCGATGAAAGTTAGTGTCACTTGTCAACTTCTCCAAATCACGAACACACGTCGTTGGCTGTAGTGCATGTCTTTCAGTCCATGGTGATTTCGCAAAAACAAACTAATTAAATGAAAACTAATTTGACAGATGGCAGTTCTCAATTGTCAAAGTTCGAAAGTTCTTATTATAAGACCCTATAGAATAAAATGATTTAAGTTGGTTTGAGAAACATTTACCAAGAATTGTTGAAGGAGTCCATTGTTGAAGGATTCATGCACTTGATATAATCATTTATGTGTTCAAAAATGACAGTCAAAACAGGTTATAATGCTTTTCAATATGCTCTTAGCAACGTTTTATCAAAACGACCATTAAATTTATCAATTGGTTTCAGTGTTAAATTTTGGGTCCCGCAAATTAACACACACGCAATATGGATCATGTGAAAATCGAAGACTTAATCCTTAAGTCATCGTAGTATAGTAAGTAGTGCGTTTGCTTATTAGNCGAGAGTCCGTGGTTCTATCTCTGCTCAGATTTCCCCTCAGTAGTATTCTAACAAAAAATCTGAGAGTAAAATAAAAATTTTCATGAAAAATTTCTGAAACCTGTCGTTCAGAGTTGACATTGAAACTATTATGCCTACAATATCAGTGGGTTGAGCAGCTAGGTTGAAATCCTGACTAACGGGTTGTAATGATCAATTAAGTAAGTAATACTTAATAGAACATTGTGTTGATCGATAAAGTGTATAAGTTGTTTGATGATGTTTGTTTATAACGTATTGAACCAAGCTTATCTGATGCCGTAACTTGCTCTATTCTGATAGAGACGGGATTTTTCTGTAGTGCATGCTAGGTGTGTGATGCCACAATGTAAAGTATGTGAAAGTTATCTACAGGGCATCATAAGTCGAATGTAAAAGAAATTGAAACCACATTTAAATATAAATTGGCACTGACATCTAACCAGTGATGACGAAATTTTTGTTATGAAATGAAAATTTCTTATGACGTAAAAGTTATTCTTTTTTTTTGGGCGATGATTTCAGTTTATGTAGGCACTTTCTATAAATCAATACAATTTTAGAAAATAGCACGTTTTCAATAAATTATACGAGGCGAGCAATACAATTTTAGAAAATAGCACGTTTTCAATAAATTATACGAGAATTTACTAAAATTTTGTTATTCATACAAGTGGATTAATTAGTGCGTAGCTATTGGCAAAACTTAAAACTTATAAAAATAAATGTGATGTACGAGTACATACTCGTAAATAGGGATAGTGTAGCTGCTCTACATGTTCGAATTTTGTATAAGAGAAAGCAGAGAGAACCATTACTAGATCAGACAAGAAGTCTTAATTTGACATCATAGCAAAGATCGAAGTCGATTGTAATCGCGTTAATAATAAGTGTCGGTGGCTATAAAGTGAAGTGTTGAAACTGTTGAAACCTGGTCAATGAAATGAAATTTGCTTTTTAACGCAGACGCGTTGTTATTTACTAATTCAGTACGGAAATAACGTGGTTGGAGGGTTGTGAATATCTAGAGAATTGTCCAGATGCCTTAAAAAGCACATTTGCATTATCTGAGACCTAACGGAAATCCCTTCTACAGATTTAAGTCCATTGGATATAGTAGTGAAGACCAATACTTTGGCGACTATGGTTATGACTGGAGTAATGTGGAATATGCGTACTCTTTAAAAAGAGGAATTCTTTTGTGATGTACAGATGGTTTACGACATGAGGAAAATCAGTTTGGATGGGAGCTACAAAAGACAGGGCATGGCAATACTATCTGACATTCAGACAGCCAATCGAGCATTCAAGGAAAAATGAGAACCCTTCTGTGGAGTGGGACCGGATGTTTGGGAAGGCATGCTCAGCGGAAGAGGAGATAAAGCGAATCAAAATCTCTTATCATCCCAATTCGGCTTGGGGCAATCAAAGCTTTTGTTGAGGCTATCCAGACATGACCTTATTAAGTAAGCACTGATGCAGCAACCCTTGAGAGTATTCGAGAGCAAAGTCCTACGTAAGATCTTCGGTCCAGTGTGAATTGGTGAAGATTTCCCTATCCGATACAACAGTGAGCTATATGAGCTCTTCAACGACATAGACGGTGTGCAGCGTATTAATATCAAGCGGCTGCGCTGGCTCTGCCATGTCGTTCAAATGGAGGAGGATGCTCCGGCGAGACGGTTATTTGATGCGGGGATCTGCTGAAGTCAGCGAAGAGGATGACCTTGTATCCGTTGGAAGGACCAAATCGAGGAAGCTCTGTCATCGATTGGTGTGTCTGTGAACTGGCGTAGGCACGCAAGAAGCAGAGGTGCCTGGAAGGATGTGTTGCGGCAGGCCGAAATCCGTTAATCGGGTTATTATAGCCAATTAAGTAAGTAAGTAAATATCCAGACTAAACTCAGGGAACTCTGTATTGTCTCGAGTCCAATTTGTAGACGTTGTGACAATTAGAATGAATCATATTCTTAAGACCTGTGTGACATTAATGCATTCTATATGCATATCAGGTGCTAGGCAGGGAATTGTTACCAATATTTATGTAAAGATTATACAATGCTTCTAGCCAAATATAAATAATGTTGAGCAGACTTTGTATTCAAATTCTAATCCATTACGACATTCTGAGAAGAAAATAAATCGGGAAAGAATATATATTGAGATCGAACAAATGGTTTGTGAAGGTGGCACTGTAGTATAACTTCCAACTACGAACTTGTTGACACACTGCAACAGGTTACGAATTGGATATTGCCGGATAACCAGTGATGTTGGCAATAAGAGCAGCTACGAACAAACTTTCTTTGGAAATTACTTACTTTTTGCCGAGCTGGAGAATAACGGAATATGATATGCAAGTAATGTGATTGCGTGCCTTTATTAGACGGCAATGTGGCATTGAAGAGTTTGTTAGGTTATGTTATACAAAAACTTTATTCATTGTTTATTTTTGTTTTTTGTTTTTTGTGTTTTTTTTTTATGTGATTTTTACTTACCTAAAGTAGTTCATAAAATTTAGACACAATGTTTGCTGCCAAAAGTGTTCATTGATAAAAATTCTTCAATAAAAATTTCAATTCAGCCCACATGGAAAATATTTTCTTTTCTTTAAAGAAAAATTCTTTGAAAAATTTAAGAAAATGCCAAAACGTGTTGCATGCACTTTTCACTTTTCCTTTTTGGTTTTATTTTTTTTTTTTTTTTGTTGTATTTAATTGTAATGTATTTCGAATGAAAATAATAAAACATTAGTTTGCGAATATTATAAAAGGAAAAGAAAAAGGAGGAGGAGAAGGAGGAAGAAATTGGAAAAATAAACATTTTAAACGAAACCATAAAAATTCCAGAGCAAGTGCTAAAGACATTTATAATTGTATTATCATTGTATTGCTTATTTATTTATTTTTTTTTTATTAATTTTACGAAAAAGAAAAAAAAAATTAAAAATTTAAAAAAAAATAAAAAAAAAAATTGAAAAATTTGTTGTAAAATTATTTGCAAAACTAACATGTGTTAGTAGATACAAAATTTTCAAAGTAGTGGGAACACCCCTTCTGTTTCCATTCATTTTTTTTTTTACACACAACGCTTTTTTAATATTTAGAAAAATTAGGAAAAACAGAAGCAAAAAAAAAATTAACGAATCACTGTAATTTAGAAATTTATTTGAAATGAAAACACAAATTCACTGATTAAAATCAATTCGTTCGTTTCAATTGTTTGTTGTTCAACACAAATTTGATTGCATTTAAATTGAGAAAAAAAAAAAAAAAAAAGAAAAAAAAAACAAAAAAAAAAAAAAGCACAAATTGTACGCGGTAAACCAAATGCTTATTATTAACCCTTAAACGATCGCTTATATTGCACAATAAACGTGGTGAAACGTAACCGCTACTGTTGACTTTGGAACCGACCGATATAAAATGTTGTTGGCAATTGAAATAATATTTTCTGAATGAATCCCCCACTCATGATAATGATGATGATGATAATGATGATGATGCTGCTGCCTATAAATCGTTTATAAATGAGTTCGTATTTGGGTTGTTTGGTTTATCGTAGAGGGAATATTTTGCAGTATTGGAAATATGTTGGAATTGTTTTGCTACTTTTTGTTGTTTTACTTGATGCTTCACTGGATAAATACAAAAATGATGCTCTGATTCCGGATTCTATATTTCGCAGTTTATTTTGTTCTGCTTTTTATTAATTGAAGGCCAAAGGAAAAAATCTCAACTGCATTTAAAAAAAAATTGGATTTGAGAATAAAAATACAAACAAAATCTTTCGAATCGCAAACAAAATCTGTTTCAGTTTTGATAAAAAAAAAAAAAAAAAAAAGAAAAAAAAAGAAAAATAAAAAACAGTTGCAATAACAATCATGATTATCTTTAACAGTAGCCCCCAAACTTGAAAAGATTAATTGTTCCGAATGAAGTCACACTCAATATCTCCTATTTCCTACTATTTTTCGTGTATTTACAGTTGAGTGGCATTAATCAATCAATTGCGTGCCAAAACTGTCAAAATATCTGATACAATTGAATTACTAATCAATACACCTTTTTATCGTTTAAGTACACGGAGACACTTTGCAAATGCTAAATTTTGTCTAGTTTGGTGTAGCGTATAGACCATTGTACTAGACCATACGATCTATTTTATTGTTATTATCCTCACACTTTTTCGGATATAATCCAAGCCAATTGCCTTTCCAAATTACAAGATGCTGCTCGGCATTAACTATGACAATCCTCTGCTTAGCATTTGATATGCACTCAAGCGTCTTCTTTTAGGATTCATTAATGCCTCACTGGTTGTAGGTTTGTGTTCTAATGATTCATTCTCATTATCACAGAATCTAGATGCCGGGCTTCAGGCAACCCAACTCAGTGTATTCTGAGTCTACAGTACAATGTTAGGGCCTGTTTATGTTAACTCGTTTGTCTATTTATATGGAAAACACAAGCAAAATTGAGCGTTTATACAGAAAACACAAAAAAAAAGGTTTGAAATTGTATTGAAAAATTTGTTTGTCTTACAAAAACAGTACATTAAAGGAACGCTTAGCAACCTCAGATTAGTCATGGATAGTCTGATTCTTGATTTAAAACAAGTTTTGATTGCCTTAGACCTTTTTTTCAAAAGAAGGCTTTGTCTGTGTTTATATTTCGTTTGGGTAAGCATGCCTTTTCAAACATCCATTGCAATAACGTCATGAAAGCTACCCTTTTCGCAAGCTCTTCTGCTTGATAATTACCGAAAATTCTTGCATGAACTGGAACCCAAGGGTAGGGTAAACTTCCGAGTAGTCCCATACTATTTTCGATTTAATATCATTAAAGTCGAATGCTCAAATGACGGCTTACTGGCATATAGTAGTGCTTGTTTTTTTTAAATTTTAAATAGCCAAGTTGAATTGAGCACATCTTTCGATGGCATTGACTCCCGCTGGGATGTCACCCGCAAGCTTTTACCATGATATCAATATCTCTAGGATTCTCCTGCAAGCCTTTCTTACACAGGAGCTAAATATTCTTCCATTTATGAAGTTTTCTTTTTCTTGTAAGTGGTAGTACTTCTGTCCTGCCCAGGTTTTATTATCAGCCCCAATGTCATGCGCCAAAGACTTACAATCTGAAGATCTAGTTGAATGAGGTTCTCTTCACATCTGTCTTAGCCATTAAAACTATATCATCAACATATTTTTGGCAATCGACGCCCGCCGGAGGTGGTTTTGTCATAATGAGTTCATCCAATGGTGAAAAGACACCAACTTGTGGGCATCTCGCAGTTGTGTCGTTTCATTTTATTTTGTTTCCTGCATATTTTGATGCATATCGAGTGCAACATACATACTCGAATCCATTGTGCCGAAAACAGGAAAATTGATGAAGAAAAGCCGTTTGATTCGAATATTCGATCCACTACCGAATCGGCTACAAACTAGTGTGTTCTACGTAAAAATTTTTATTCGAAATTTATTAGTCAAAGTAGTGCTCAATCCCATGTCGCACTTGCCAATGACAGCAGTCACTAGTAGTGTAAAAAATTTTTCAATTTCTTTGCGATCATCTCTCAAAGATCATAATGATCATGGAAATCATTATGATATTCTCATATACAATGTATAAGAGGGTCTGTCTGTTGATAATAAAATTCTATTTTAAATTACAATTTATTTCTGAGTGACTGTATGCTTTCAACCCCTCTTACTGCTCAATTGAGAACAATTTTAAAGTGATGAAAGAGAAATTTTCAAAATAATTCTCTTTCACTGTTCAATCTCAATGAGTGTTGTTTCCATTTAAAGGGAAATTTTAGCATTAAATGGGGGGGAAAAAAACTCTACCATTTGCTCTAACAGCACATTATTTTTAACATTCATTTAATCTTCTTCAATTTGTGAAATAAAAATTTCCATATTTGTAGGCGTTTGCGTAAAAACTCATCAATGTTTTAAAAAGAAAGAAAAAAAAAACAAGAAGGAAAAACATTTTCAAAATAAAAATGAAAAACAATTATGAAACGTCTTCCTCTCTCTGTGAAACCATTTCATTTGTGATTGCTAATTAATCCGTAAGAGAAGTTAATCCTGTTATTATGTATTTATGTAGGTAGGAAATCCTTTAAATGTCTGGGAACATGATGGAAATTTTCATTTGAAAATATCATTCAATGGATGGATTTATTAGAAATTAATTAAATTCTAGCTTTTTTTTTCCTGATGTTTAATTGAAAAATAATAGCATGGTCACGGGAATATTATGTGGCGACTTATTTTGTATCGATTATTTCCGTGTCCAATACACAGATGTCTGTATGGCTGTTATAGTTCTGGTGACATACTTTTAGAAGCTCATAATCATGTGACTTAGAAGGTGTTACACTATAAGGTTACAGATCCAAACAGACATACTTCAAGAGTAACATTAAGCTGAAAAAAAAGAGAGAGCGAAAGAGAAAGAGAGAGAAAATTAAATCCAGACAGTTTCCAGACAAATCCAGACAAATTATTTCTCCTTTTCTTATGTAATATCCTCCGAAGGTTTCCTTAGGGTTTATCTAATCCAACGAAATCAATGTCCTTGAATTTAGGTTTTAAAAAAAGTTGGTTATGTAGCAATCCAGAACAAACATTCTTAATTTTCTACTGTCGAGAGCTTTGTACCTAAACTTGAATGAATTCCCACATCGCTGTAAGTATACTGCATACACCACACCTTTTCGATTCTAGTTTTAATGCCATGAAACAAATCGATAATGAAGTTAATAAAAAATCTAAAAAGGGTTCGCAACATGTGGGAATACATAAAGTGCTCATGCAATGTGTCTTTTCATCAGAAACAAAAAAAAAAAAAAAGACTAATAAACGACCGCCATAATGGACCCACCGAATCGACATCGATAGCCGAGCTGCTGGATTTGGTATGAAGAATAACCAGACGCAGTTCAATATTTTTGTTTTTTTATTGATCAATGTTGAGTCAAAATTATGACCTATTTTCTCACACCACTTGTGTGGTGTTTTTTAATTTTTATCCATAAGTGTCGGGATCTACACTTTAACGTCGACACCGACAAATTTAAGAAATCAATTTTATTTACATTCAGAGTATTTGCCAGAAGGCTACTGAGAGGAGGTCGTCGAAAGAAATCTTTCGTATTATGGCTCTCGTCTAATAAAACACTATACCTCCTAGACTAGGGCGACTTTAAAAGTTTTTTAAAATGCACTGTCCAGAGTTGCTAGCTTTGGAATACAGAACAACCATATATAGTTCCATAACAGCCAAACTGCCGTAATGGACGGTAAGTCGGTGACATCATTGGATCATACTTCTTACGAAAAAATTGCAATGTTTCAGCCAATGAAACAGGATGACGTGTAATGGTTACTGACGTTTGTCTGCCCAAAAAGGAGGATTTGAATTTGGTTCGCATGTGATTACAATAAGAAGGTGCCACATGCAACACGAAACTCAATACCATGATTCAATCTCACAAGTTGGAGCTATTCATTGACTATTTTTTGCGGGGATACATAATGACTGTCGTGTATAGCGACAAGCCAGGTCTGGCTTACAGCATATCAATATGATACCGACCGAAATTCTAGAAAAAGAAGTACCTAAATTGAAGACCATGGATGCCCCACCTACGGCATAGATGCGTAGACATTCATTTATCGCTCCAAATTATTATTCCATTTACTTCAGGCAAATTTTTTGTGATTTTTTTTTTACATTTAAGAGACTTCATTGAAGTGAAGACATATGAGACCTGGAAACATTTGGGTCCATACCAGATACTAGGCATGGAATTGAAATAGTTGATACCGAGCATCAAGATGCTGCTTGTGAGTGAAATACACTTGGAGGAATACCCAACAAAGTGTGAGGGGAGTGCAATAGATCTTCACTACAATTAAAATAGCAGACACATTGCACGGAATTTGGTTTTCATTGAAGTTCTAAGATTGTTTTTTCTCTTCCTAACAACAAAACTTTTTGAATTTTAAGTTAATATTTCATTTTTTTTTTATTCATCCCTTGGATTATACGAAAGAGAAAACGTTTCCAAAGACCACACAACAAAATTTACAGAATTCTCATAAAGATTATTAAAAATGTCAATAAATTTCCACAACATTGTTGTCTCTATTAAAATGGAGATAAAAATCGTTATATTTTTAAGCAGCNAATGGAGATAAAAATCGTTATATTTTTAAGCAGCAGACTGTCCAACCGATCAGCCAGCCAATAAGCCAACCAGCCAACCAGAGAATTGATGACCAAAATGAAAAACAGACAGGCACTACTTTTTTTTATCGCTTTACACTACGGTGACAAAATACAACAACAACAACAACATCAATATTTTAACACTTAATCTATGAGTGAATAGAAGCAACATGCAACATACCCGTAAATACTGCAGCAGTTTAGCTTCCAGCAGCATGCTTCAACCATATACCATGTGAGGTCCAGAAAGAAGAAAGACCACCCAAGACCACCTATTCAAAATAACAAAAAAAAAATCGTCGTCAATTTATGCAAATTCCTTTACAATAAAATAGAAAAATATTGAGAAATTGAGAAATTTCAATATTTTATTTATAAAATGGCCATTAATTTCTGAATACAACAACAAAATTAAATAAAAGCCCTATGGAAAGAAGAAAACAAAGTCATCGAGCATATCGATTACAACACAATGGAGGCATCGGTGAATTGCTTAAATAACAAACATTTATCAGACACGCGACTCAATGGGTTTTTTTTTATGAATGACTCAAAATGTATAGACAACCATCCATGTATGTATGTATGTATGCATGTACGGTACGTTAATGGCCAATACTTAGAGATTATGATGTTGATGTGTCTCTTTGACAGACACTTTAACATTTGGTCGAATAAGGGAATCCCAGTTGTGTAGTGATGGTTGTTTTATTGTGTTATTGTTGTGCTAATCAGAAGTTGTTGTTTATGTGACAGTTAAAGTGTCAAAACGCGGTCAATCGTTGACATTCTAGTAGATGGTGTGAAAGGCCACACACGTATACCCTATTGGAAATGGTGTATAATGTTGTCAAACTGTTTCTAGTCGATGAGAAAGATGACAATAAAGAAAGAGTGAAAAAATATTATCGTTTATTGAACACTTTCGCTTTTACTTTAATGTTGTATGTGGGGGTTCATTGATCAAATTGTTTCCGTGCAAGTTGACACACTAAAACATTAAATTTTGATTTCTTCTTTCAACCTAATCTTCCGATATTAAAAAGACCAAATAAGGCGTTTAGTGCACTGAAAACTGTTCTAAACATTTCTCTGCTGGATCAGAACTGGCAAGACTGGCTCTCGCTATCAAAACAACCTCGATTTTTAAGTGGCATTTGAATTTTGATTCGGCAAGCCCAAATGCTGAAACGTAATAAAATTAAAACATTTCTGAGATCGAATTATAAAGCTTGGACTGAAGTAGAGTGTTTTAGGGGAATGTCTATTATAGGCTTCTACAATCTGAATTAATAAAAATATAATTACCATGAAGAGGTGCCTGAGTACTGCACTGCCAAAGGACCGGTTACTTATCTCAGTTTTAAGAAGAATCTTTCCCTGTCTTTATTCTCTCTTTAATTGAGCACACTTTTCCAAATATCTGCTCCCTCTTCAAATGAGGGTTCTGGTACCGTCAACATCTTGAAAGTACCCCTCCACAGAAGTTCGGCAACTTGCTCATTATGGAGAATTCCTGTTTATTATCTAGCACATCAATTGAGCACATCAATTTCGGTGGCTAGTTCACGCCATCTGATCATGCTTTCAAATCGCTAGCGAAGAATATACAATGAGGTGTGAGCTGTGTGACATGTAGTAGCGTTCTGTTGAAACCACTTGTCTTTGCAGTTCAGACCAACCCATTTTGGCCCAAAAAAGTTGGTTATCACCTACCTATCGAACTGGCCTTTGAAAACGATAGCCTGGCCAATGTTGCTCTTCTGTCCTTTCACGTAGCCATTCATTCAGAAATGGGTCTAGTTGAAGTAAATTTTTCAATGTCGGACTGCGAGTAACTCCATAACCTATTCAGCAAGCATATGGCGATTGGAAATCATAAAAAAGGAATCCTACTTATCGATTATCTCAGGAAAAACAAATATCACTTGGTACCTATGGATTACTCAATATATGTTCACAGAGAGCGTTGTTCCTAGGCAAAAATAAATGATAAATGGTAACCCTATCATCTTAGAACTTGCTATAGTAGAACAACAGTCTGTTTAGCTGGAAAAACTTGATAAATTAAACTAAAATAAAGCAAAAGAATGTAGCAATGAACGATAAGATGATAAAAGAAATTAAAATAAAGGGGATAAGAATTGGTAAATTTTTTTTTCTGTAAAAATATTACCAAACACTCGTCATATTTCTTAAATACAACTTTTGACATTTAATTTAAAAAACTATGGAATGAAGGCAGTTTCGGCTAACTTACGGATTAAAAAAAAAGAAACTTCTTTGAAATTTCATTTCACAAATGTCTTGGGAAGGATTTAAATTTCAATTCTTATTACCAAAGCATTACTTTGCCAATTTAGGGTTAATATGTTTGTCCATAATATTTCCAACTGTTACACGAAACGTTTATAAGAATATGGACCACCAGCATATATTATGTGTTTCACAGAGTGTTGTGGTCATTTCGAACAATAAAAATCATAAAAATTGTGACTTTTTTTCTCCAACATTTTGCTGCCAGTAGTTTAGCTGTGTGGCCCTCATTATCTTTTTTCTTCATCTTCTTGGTTTGATGGCATTATCATTTGGATTTATTTCGTTTTTTTTTTCGTTTTTTTTGTTTTTTTTTTAATTAAAATTTATCAAATTTTTATTGTTACATACGTGGAGTATACAATTTTGTGCGTAACACTTCCCATTTGAAAATCTCGTCTATTTTTAAACATTTTTAATGAGAATTTCTTTTTTGGTTTTGTTACAAATTTATCACTGAAATGAATTGTGTGAGGGATTTAATTTTTTTTTTTTTTTTTTTCTTTTTTTTTGTAGGTATTGATGGATTTATTTTGTGTTGAGCCTCCCCCGATTATTTATTACTTTCTAATTCGTTTTCGTTGGCTTTTATAATGACATGAAATTAATCTGCATGATCTTATTAACACTGATCCTAATTTATGGACTT
>QOCX01004937.1:0-13717 GCA_005959815.1 Sarcophaga bullata | reverse complement strand
GCAGAACAAACAATGTCTCGAGCTTAGCATAGTATTCGATCAAAAAAAAAATGTTCTTTTTATTTATACTGAGTTCTGGGTTGCCAAATTTTACAAAACACAACGATGCCATATATGTTCGAAGAAGTTCTCTTATCTTCCGCAAAATTGTCTTTGAATTGTCACGTCAGAAAGCAATCAAATTCAAACGTTTTATAAAATTCTTACGTCAAGTTTTTATATCACACATCTTGTTGCAAACAACGTACATATAGTAACCATCTCAATGACATATACTTACGTACTTAATTGTTTTTAACAACCCGTTTGTAGAATTTTGATCTGCCTTAACATTCACTTCCAGAAGCCACTATTTCGCTGGTCACACCAATTAACGACAAGGTTTCTTCAACTTTGCACTTCTAACGCAGACAAGATCACCCGTTTCGCCGAAATATCCTCTCCCAACCGACCGTCATAGCCGAGTCAACACGGACGCTTAATTATTAATGCGTCCATATTGCTGAGGATCTCATACAAGATTTGTTGAGAAAAAAATTCGCCCTTGACCGAAGTGCTTTTTATCGTAAAACTTTTTCTCTTGTATACCCCAAGGTAGCTACACTGGTACGTAACAGTGTACATACTTCGGCGTCATACAAAAACAGAGATGTAGAACATCAGTTGCTTCGCTCGAGATAGGTCTCTACTACTTAATAGCACCTTTGGCGATTGACTTCACTTGATCGCTAGAATTTTTGTTGGTAATGGCGGACAAAAATGAAATTACATTAAATTCTCTAACAATATGGAAAGTATAGTTATCGGCCTTAATCCCTACTAATCGTCAAAATACCTTTCATTTTGCCTTGGTTGACTCTATTCAATAGCGCTGAAAGCAGCAGTAACATCTTGCTTAATACACCTACAGATGTACGCAAACAAGTGGATACGTTTATATAAAACAATGCTATTGCGATGATCTCCCGCCTTTCGTAGAACACTTCTTATGACTAATTTGAAGAGATACAACCCTTCAAGGTACAAAAAATTCGGAGACGTTCTTTCCTATATTGTCGGAGCTGCAGGAGATCTGACATTCCTGAAAAACAAGATACTTTCTGACTGTCTTAACACATCCTTTCAGGTGCCTCTGCCTCTTGTGTGCTTTGGCAAGTTTGTCACATCAATCGATGACAGGGTTTCCTGAATTTAGTCCTTCAACGCAAACAATGTCATCCTGTTCACCAACTTCCGAATCAAATACCCGGAGAGTGTCCTCCTCCAATCGAACCACATGGCCGACTCAGCGTAGCCGCTGGATGTTTATACGGTGCACAACGTCCATGTCGTTGATGAGCACAGACGTCCGATGTCTTGATGAGCTCATACAGTTCATTGTTGGAGCAGTTACGAAAATCGTCGCTAAAGATCGTCACTGGACCTGAAGGTCTTACGTAGGCGCTAAGATAAATTAATTCCTTGACATATATCTAAAGTATAGTTTAAAGCCGTAAATCTGGGAATATTGGCTTATAGTCGATAAAAAGATGTGATTGTGTGATTGTGACTTTGGTGTGATGTGGATGTCTGTGCAGTAAGAGCTTACGAAATTTAAAGCCGCACAGTTCGGCTCCAATGCTGTGCTTTGGCGATTGACTTCAGCCACTTACGCGAGGTAATGTCGTAAAAAAGGTGTTATAGCGTATATTTGACGTTGACAAGTAGAAGTCTTATGCCCCTTTAGTATTCGCATATCATAGGATCTCCATTTTGAAGACATTAATATTTTCGGGTCTTATAAGGTCATTGAAAAGTATGGTTGTTCACAATTTTTAATTAAAAGCTATCAAACAAATCAACAACGTCTTATCTCTGTCATCATATCTCCGTTTTGTTGGTTCTGGTCCCGTAGCTACCACATATATTGTAAAAGGTTTGTAGATCTTAGAATCTGCCTTAATAACTTTAAAGCTTTGATTATTTTGTATAATCTTCGTTTCATTGTTAAAGAAAAATATTTGGAAACCCTGAATTGAAGGTAACACATGAAAAAGTTAAATAAATTGGATGAAAATATACGAGCCCTTAATAAGATGCTGCGAATGCCAGTCGGTTTTTAACATAATATTTTCTAAACGTTTGTATGTATGTACATATATGTATAGGTACGTATATGAAGGAATAATTGACCGGCTGTTTGGTTGTAAAATTTTTTTCCCCCATTTAGATGGCTTGGATCATTGCAGAATTTGTTGTTTGTTAAAGCAATTATTCAGTTTGTTTTTCTACTCTTTCTTATGTCTCTTGATAAGAATTTATTACTTTTTTTCAATATTTGAAATGTTCGTTTTATTATTTGTTTGTCTGTCCATTTTTGGGTTTTTTTTTATTATTTATAAATCGAAAAAAAAACGAGTTAAAAATCTGAGGTCAATATTAACCGAATATTTTATAGTCTACAGAAAATGACCCTGAGTTGAAATAAAAGCTATCCATGAATTAACCGTAATGCTGCTAAGAAGGATTAATAATAAATAAAATAAATTCGGTACTATGACAAGTGAAATGTTTACATGCCATATTATATTAACACTTTTGTTCGATCGTAATAAAACGCGAAAATAATCAAAGATTTTTAGTCTTTTGACAATTTATTAACGACAAGATTATTTGTTTACGGCATATCCGAATTTACGACTAATTTCGACAAACTTAAACACGAAATATTCTTGGACACATCGTTTCTACGTTACGAATAACACGATCAACTAATATATTACAATCACCTACTTATACATGGCATAAGAATTTAATAACGAACACATACTGACAATATTGAATAGTCAGTCATATTAAAATTTTTTTTTCAAACTTTAATCCGTCGTTACATGATTTAATTTTTTTTTATTGATTTTTATTAATTTATTTTTATTTCATTATAAAACAAAAAAATTATTGTTTTCAGAAACTATTAGAAAAATAAGAAGCCGCCGTAGTCTAGTAGGTAGTGTGGTGGGTTATTAGACGAAAGGCCAGGGTTCGAATCCCCGGTCAAAAAACGAAATATGAAAAAAAAATATTTCTTCGGCGACTTCCTCTCAGCGCAGATTTCTGGCAAAAACTCTGAGAGTAAATAAAATTGCTATGAAAAGTTTCTCAAAAATCTGTCGTTTGGAGTCGACTTTAAACTGTAGGTCACACCACTCATGCATAAAAATTAACTCACACAACATAACTGGTGTGAGAAGCTAGGCCGTAATCCTGACTGAAGGGTTGTAATGGTCAATTATATCTGTATGTATGTATGTATGTCTTAGAAAAATAAGGAAAACTTTCTGGTGACTCCATATTTTTGCATCGCAAAAGTGTAGGTGACAGAGAGGAAAATTAAAATTCAAAAGCCCAATGTATTAAAATATTATGCTAGATATTTAATAAGATATCCCTTTAAGTTTAGCACTACATTTAACATTAGAAGTGTTTCATTTGATTATTGTTTGATGTAAAAATTTGATATACAGTACTTGACCTGTGTGATCATGTAATACAATTTTAAGAAAAATTTAAATGATCAGATAAGGTAAAAGTCAAAAAGCCATAGAGTAATACTGAATATTAACGTTTTTTCTATAAATTACTGTAACTAATGGTTACTTTTATTGCTGTATTCGTACAATTTGGTTTTTTATTTTTTAATACTCTTCGTTTAGAAGTCGTAAGAGTAAGTGATTCGTGTGCAGTCAAGTTCTTCACAATCTTTTAGGCTTTCCGGATATTAAAAACTGTTACTTTTAATGACTCCACATTCCGTAATTAATCTTTAAGAGAAGATTTTTGAATTGAATTTAGAGCAGCAACGACGCAAAGAATACACTTCAGGTAAATTCGTGTTGACGTGTTTTTTATACGCGTTCATTTTCTGCCTAAAATTAATCAGCGTAATAAATGTAGGGAAATGATTTGATGAAAATTCTATTGAGTGATGTATAGTTTATAGTTTTTCTATGTTTGGCGTTTATTTACCAGGCACCATATATGAATTTCGCCCCCAAAATGAAAAAGTTCAAATGCACAAGCTAATCTTTTTTGATCAGCATTATTTTTGAGATAAAAAAAACTCATCAAAAGTTTTACCACAACATTAGTGTGGAATTTCTAACAACTAAAATACAACCTCTATAAGTTCCACTCTTTTTAAGAATCGTTAAGTATTTCATCACAGAACGAGCTTTAACCTATTGACTACACGCAAACGGATTAAGGTATCTTTAGCTCTCTTTCAAAGCGAATTTAAATAAGATTGTTAAACAAAGTCTTTCCAGAAATCTTTTAATAGAAGTAGGGCAACTAAAGGAGATCACTTTCCATCGCGATTGTCGTTTTCCACAGCAGTAACCAACAAATTTTGTTTTGTAGGAGAGAGCGGATTATTTTCTATAAATCCGTTATGTAATGAAAGCGTACGGCAATGAGGGGAAATATAGCTGAAAATTTTTTACTAGATCAGAAACAGATTTCTATGGAAACATATATTCACACAGAGGGATACCTATTTTCGTATTGTTTAATTTGGTGTTGCACTAATCGCGTAAATGCATAACAATAATTATTTTAAGGGCCATTATTACAACTTCCCGTTAAAGTTGGGTTTAGTTAAAGGTAACTTTAGCCAAAGTGAACTTTAATGTCACCTTTAACTTCTTTTCGTTATTACGCCCTAGTGATAAAATAAAGTTAACTTTTTCAAAAATATGGCAGTGCTGGTGCAATTTCGATAAAACTGCTCAATTAAACAATTTTTTTTTTTAAACGCAGGGGCAACGATGGGCATTTTTTTTTTTGAATTTTAAGTTGCCATATTGAAAATAAAATATAATATGACAAGTTCAAACATAAACTTAACTTTAAAAAAAGTTACCGGCAGGATGATCCTTTCTTTAGCTTAACCCATTAATGCCCGAATTATTTTTTTTGTTGGAGTATTAGCACCAGATTTTAAATACGTATTGCTTGTGGAAATACTCTTTGTTCAGCGACTTTGCCAGTAAATGGGGGTAAGGGAGTGTTTTAGCCTGCCGACTTAAATTGCCACTGGACAGATACCTCTCAAATTGACAACACACACAGTATAATTTGTAACATAAAATTTTATTCGTGATATTTTTTTTTTAATGGAACCAAATTAGTTATTTGAACTGCACTAAATTATAATAAACTAAATTCCTCCGGTTTACATATTTCCAAATTTTCAATTTCTAGCCCAGATCTTATAATACGTCGGGGCAATTTATTCCGGCCTTCAGTTACTTTTGCATCCGAATTGTCTGAATCCACATCTGTACGTTGTTCAGCCGTTTCTATAGGGGGAACTTAACCAATATCTATTGGTAGTTCTTCATTTTCCGAAAGCCCCAGCTCATTCAAAATTTCTTCAAGTATTAGCGTTCTTTTATGCAATCACCTAATATATTAAAAATTTCTAGTAATTCGCGAAAATAAAATGCAAATACTGATTTTTCACAATTTTACTTTAAAAATCTATGTTAAACAATATAACACATTACAGCACAAAAAGTACACCCAAGTGCCCAGTGGCAACTTAAGATGCCACCATCAGAAAACATTCAATTATAAAAAATATTAAATGCAAATTGATATAATTTTAAAATTTTAGTTTAAAACAAAAGCTAAGGTGTATTTCTATCTCAAAGATACTTATTTTTTGCAAAAATATTTATAATATTCGATAAACATACTTTTACGAAAATGGAAATAGTGTAACATCGTTTAACATTAAAATGTTAAACAAAAGTTACAAAAACAAAACAACGGACGTTGTTACTCATTAACAAATAAACAACAACATCAGTACGAAAAAGGGATAAACAAGTAAACGAAAAGTAACAACAACGCTGTAAGGACGAAAGTAAACAAGATACAAAAACAACAAACATGAAAGCATAAATAAATGTAAAGATCGTTGTTTACATTTATGGTGATTTCGAGACGGATTGTTTACTTCATTAACAAATAACAACAACATCAGTACGAAAAAGGGATAAACAAGTAAACGAAAAGTAACAACAACGCTGTAAGGACGAAAGTAAACAAGATACAAAAACAACAAACATGAAAGCATAAATAAATGTAAAGATCGTTGTTTACATTTATGGTGATTTCGAGAAGCGGAGCCTCGAACGTTCGCCTTCAAGTACATTCATCAGACTGTTTACGTCGCTATATAAAAAGCAAAGCAAAGGCAGAAAGCCGGATTGTTTACTTCATTAACAAATAACAACAACATCAGTACGAAAAAGGGATAAACAAGTAAACGAAAAGTAACAACAACGCTGTAAGGACGAAAGTAAACAAGATACAAAAACAACAAACATGAAAGCATAAATAAATGTAAAGATCGTTGTTTACATTTATGGTGATTTCGAGAAGGCGGAGCCTCGAACGTTCGCCTTCAAGTACATTCATCAGACTGTTTACGTCGCTATATAAAAAGCAAAGCAAAGCATGAAAGGTCGGAGTTGAAGTTCAGTCAGTCTTGGGTGAAGACGCGTTGCGTGTGAACTAAAGCAATCGTGGTTGAAGATCTCCGTTACAAAGATCTAGAGAACAATTGTGTAATAATTGTTATTGTTTATCGCGAAGGGCATAAACAAAAAGGAATAACAAATAAAGCAATTGCTGTTGTTAGAATCAGTTGTGAACAGTGGTACACAAAATTGTGTGATTAAAAAAGGATTTTATTAAAATTAAACACAAATTTATTTTTATTTTTATCTGCAATCTACGAGCTCATATTTCAAACGTTTTTAAAAGGTAAAAACGTAACAATACACTTGAATCCAGCAGCCTCGGTGAAAAATCGACAAAAAAATTCTTAAAAATGAATAACTTTTATCTTCTAAAGTGCAAAAGCCAACAATACAGAATAAAAAGAAATAAAGAAAACCACGTGTTATTACAAATTTTCTAACGGCTACCGTTTCGTTTTTTACTCTCAATTTTCTTTCTGAGCATAAAAACTAAGGCAACTGAAGTTGCCACTGGGCACTAATGGGTTAACGCTCACATCTACCTTATTGTCCACTTATAATAATGAAAAAGAATTTATCTGCCCATGAAAATGCTCCCTTTAGTTACTGGCAAGTTGTAATAATGGCCCTAGGAAAGTTAGAAAGAAATATTATTATAAACATGAAATAAATTCTTCTCAAAGACTTCAAACGTTTCAAATTAGTTTATAATTAGAAGAGAATTATAAAACAATTAAATTTTCGATAGCTTTATATAAATCTTTATTTGTAGATCTTCTAAATAATTAATTTCTTTATATCGACTTAAACCTTGAGTTTCTTTATTATTTATAATAAGTATTTATGATGATATATTTATATTACGAGTGGTAACTGTAAAAAAGTGCATGCAAAAAATAAAACAACAAAAACTAAATAAAATACATACAAGGAGTGTAATAAGTAAGTAAACGGTGATATAATGGAGTGACTGTAATATAGTTCAGATTCATCTTATCATTTTATTAAATTTGTTATATTAAAGTTTTGAATTAGTTTTTGATTTTGTTACACAACTGTTCTGACTTATTTATAATTTCAGTTGATTATGCAAATAGTAATACCCACACAACACACACACACACACACACATATAGTATATAATTTGTTATTAACAAATACATGTTTGTATGTTTGCTATTAATTTCATTTCTTAAGTAATGACTTTTTATGCTGTTTTATGTCTCGTTTTTAAAAAAAATACGCTTAATTAATTAATACTATTTGATAATGGCAATTATAATGATATTTGTCCTAAACAACAAATACATACATTTACATACATATGTACCTATTATAATGCCTTCTAAAAGAAAAAAAAGAAAACAGCTTTATTCAATGTGAATTAAAATTTCATTTCTCTCTTGAAAAATCTATTACACGTACTATTTATTTTATTTTATTATTTTTATTCATTTATAGAAAATTCCGTGTCCATACATTGTCACTAAAAATTGCTGTCCGTACATCAAGCAGATGGGGAAAACTTCCATAATATTTTATTTTAAAAACTATTTACCAAATTGGAATAAAGTAAAATTCTTGTAAAAGTTTACTAGATTATCCATACAGAAATGTTGATTAAAATTTATTTTTTAACGGCTTTTATAGTGTTTGTTAATGGAAAAATACTCTTATAAATATTTATTTCTAGAATCTGCCAGATTTTGTGTAATTTCTGTACAATATTTCCGACTTCTGCAACTATGGTATCTGCCTATTAGTTAATGTGTGCTGTCAAATTTTTTTTTCTAAAATACCCCATAAATGCCCTTGAGCTTTGATATGTCGTTTGAATGTTGAAGTTTGTCTTCTTTAACATTGTATACAAATCATTCTTTTACAATCCTGGATAGAAAATAGTATTGTATAGAGAAATTTGTGGAGCTCATTTAAAAATTTTCTTATAAAATATTTAAATTATGAAATTTGTCCATTACTATTTCCACAAACATAACATTTGAGGCACTTACAGTGGCCATTGCACCTCACACTAACCACTAAACCACCTGCATTTCTAGGGTGTTTTCACTTCGCCATACAAATTGTCTACCATGTGATGCAAACATTTTAAATTTGCTCTTGTCTATAAATAACACTATTTATCAGAACTCACTTGACTTGGAAATATATTTTGTGGCATTATCTGAACGTATTTTTATTACCCTGCCTTAATAAAAGGCTTCTAACATGCGTTATATTCGTTTCTAATCAAAAAAATTACATAAACTTTATGAATTTCGAATAGCTATTGCAGAGCATTAGTTTTAATTTCTTAGTTAAGCTATCCGTTTGATTTTCACTCTTAAAGACACTTTTTGCGAGAAAACTAAAAGTAAACACGCTACATTTCTGTCGCATATTAAATTCATAATCTAGCTCTCGAAATATTTGCCATCATTAAACATTTTACCAATCAAATCCTTGGCGTTAATATAAATTTATTTGTGATTTATGTTATTTGCACTCGCTTCAATGTTAACTTCCATATTTCATCAAACCGAATAATTAATAATAACAACGTAGAATTCTTAGATTTTGCGAAAATAAACAAATTTTAAAAAATCTTTATGTCAAAGAGGGATACATTTGACTTCAAATAAGCTGTACGGACAAATATTTCAGCAAAATTTTTTCTTCTACTTGATCAAAATTTTTATTGTGTAGTTTATTTATTGTTTATTTCTTCATTTCATGACAAAAATTTTACTTGACTTAAATCAGGCTGGTATTTTTTGAAATACAATTCAATATATTTTCCATAGTTTGGTGTACAATAGAAAATATGTTAATTTGTGTTTCATTCATTTGTATTTCAAACTATTATATTTTCCATAGCTTAACGTACGGACAATTGTTTGTGTCAGTGTATATGAACTTAAAATATTCAATCTTTTTACATCATAGTTTTTAAACAGATATTCAGATACTTTTCGGTGTACGAACAAGATTATTCTCTTTTAGGAAATTACTATTTGTGTTATGAAATTTATTTAAATGACAACAAATAAGAAACTGGCGATGATGTATGGTATTTAGGCTAATTATGAATTCGATTAATTATTATTAATTTTTTCTTTTTTTTTTTTTTATGTTCATTTGTTCCCTTTTTATTAATAAATAAATCTACATTTTATAACTTTCTAAGTTGTGACATTAATAAATGCAACAAAAATATAAATAATAAATAAAAATTACTTGATATTAGTTTTAACATATGTATTCATTGTCAAAACTTGGTGATAGTAAAGAGTAATTTATTCGTATCTTTTAATATAAAAATAAAAATTGATAAATCTTTATAGAAACTTCGGTGATATACATAAATTCAATTATCATAATTAAAATATTAGTCAATAAAAAAAATGTCACACACAGAAAAAAAATAATTAAATTTTCATATCAAATACAATAAAAAAAATTCTGTCAATATGTATCGATTTTGAACGCAGTTCTACTGTTTATATGTATGTATGTTGTATGTATGTTGTATGTATGTTGTTGTATATATTGTATGTATTTGTGTAAAGTGATTGTCAAACTTAATTAAAGCGATTAGTTAGTTAAATTTGTAAAATACAAAATAAAAATAAAAAAGTTTTTGAGTTACTTTCTTTGTGTAAATGTTTTACAGTGAGCAGTTTAAGAAACAAAGTCTAATGATCAGTCTATAAAAAGAACACAAAATTAATGTCTAAATTAAAATATACAAATAGTATTTATAAAAATTCAGCTAAGCACATTTTGTTATAAAAATCATATTGTTTATATGATAATAATAATAATATTGTTAAAATTAATTATAAACGGAAATAAAATTAAAATATGCAAATGTATGTAATAAAATCTTAATGTAAATATAAAGTATAGTAATCTCGACAATTATAATAGTAATTCGAAATATAATGACCTGCAGCAATAATTTTCACAAATACAAGATTCACAACACTTTTCAATGTTAGGACATTCCAATTCCAAATCTACGCCTCCTTTCTCATCACAGGAGGCAGTCGCTGTTGCACAATGAACAACAACAATCATCAAGAAATGTTTCATCAACGCGTAAGTATTTTCTTTTTTTTTAAAACACCTCATTGATGTTTATCCTGGATATATTATATCAGGGAAGGTGTCAAATTGGCCTTGTGCTCGGGTGGTGTATTACTTATTATTTTGAATACTAGCACCATTCCATTGAAGACGAAGAGGTCACCAACCGTTATGGCTCTTGACAGCACTTTACTTCAAAGGAACACCGTCCCCCCGCAGCGCAACAAAATTAAATTCTAAAATTTAAAAAAATTAATTTTTTTTTAATTGTTTCTTTTTTTAAGTTTACACATTTTAATAAATATTTATTTGCAATGAAATAAAAATCTTCTTCCAAACATTTTAACTCTTTTTTTATTACCCTTTTCATGGAAATCCTATAGTTTGCATTACACTGTTCTTCAATTGGCACATGCAAATCTTATGTTAAATCTAAAAAGCCTTTATCTAAAAAGGCTAGGTTAGCCTTAGTGAACTGAAGGCTTACTCCATTGTCGTTGATTTATTTTTAACTTAATATTTGCTTTTCATTTTTAAAAGGTTAAAAGAGTTAATGAATTTTGATTTTTCTAGTTATGTAACATATTTTGTAATCAAATCTTAGGCACGTTGTGATTTCATATACTATTTCAGTTTGTTTTTTTTATGATTTATGCACAGTGCCCCATTTATAAATGTACGTGCTTCACCGGTTGTCAAAGTCAAATGTTAATAAAATTATTATTATAATTAACTTTAAATCGATATGTAGCGGATTAATATTGCTATCGATCTTATAATTCAAATAAATTCGATTGTTGTAGGTTCCGTTACTCATTGATAAAATGGGTGGTGTGAGAAACTATATCGTAATCTTGACCAAATGATGACAAAACAAGTTAGTAAGTAAATATTAGCATATTGTTTCTATTTATCTATTCTAGGAGCTTTCTTTGGATGGATTTATACAATAGTATTCCCAATCTCACAAAATTTAAAACTTAGTGGAGCTGAAGGAATAGCAACAACAATTGTCTATTACTATTGTATTATTGCATATATTTGGCGTGAAGAGGATTCGCAAGTGCTTAACAATCATTTAACTTTTTCGAAATTATTCCGAGTCCAACCTCCAAGGAAGTTTAATAAAGCTGGCTTGAACTTAATAGCTTTGTTAAGATTCCTGGTCCACGCCGCAATGAATAGCTCGGTTCCAATATAGCAACTAGACCTTCTAAATATTTTGTAAGAAAAATATTTTTGTGAGCACTCTAAGTTCTTTTGTGCATTTTTTAAGCCTCATCTCCCAATGAGAGGATCAGTACTGCAACCATTCTCTTCGTGGGAAAAGTTGCAAGAGTAGCTGCCTGTTGGAGAACTACATTAAAGTTGAAAATAGATGCTTCTTAATACTCCCGTATTCTTAGCCGAAATTTTTCTTTTTGAATTTGAATTTGTTTTGGGCGGTAGAAGATCGTAAGGGTTGGAAATCGTGACAATAGTAGATGAATGGTTCGAAAATAAGTCCAATGAAATTTCAACATGAGACCATTCTCTGGACACATTTTTCATCACCACGAATGTGGAATTTTTTGTTTGTCGATAGGCCAAAGCGCGATGCACACTAAGGTATTTCCTAAAAAAGGAACGAGGAACTTTGCAAAGGCAAGGACATAGTTAAACCTTTCGCGATAAGTGCCGTGTATATAAAGAAGTCTCTGTTCGGAAAAATGTAAGTGGTGATGAAAATTATAGTTTTGTGAGGGAGGATGCTGATTGGCAATAATATGAAGAATTTTCAAAATGAGTGTCTGAATGAAAGACGAGGCGAGCCGACAAAAATGTTCGGTCTTGATTTCAAGAACTTATTAAAAAAAAAGAGTTGGAATTAATGAAGAAGAATGATAACTAATCCCGGGAAAGATTAAGAGGATCAAGTTTCCTGAGTTTTAGACAGTACAACTCATGAAAATTGACAGGGAAACTTTTTAAGACACTCTTACCGCATAACATAAGTACTGTTACAGAAATTTCACTCATCACGATGAGAAAATTATTTTATTTTATTTTTAACGAGCACATTGTTGAGGATATTTCTCATACATAACTCAGAATGCAGGCGAGTCTTCAGAGCTACAATAATATAACACTGCTACTCCGTGTATTTTCAAAAATTTAGATAAAAACAAAATACACGAAGGACCAAGCCAGGCCAAAGCCTGGGACTGGAAGAAATTAAAACTGCTAATTCGTTCGGTCGCAGACTCTTTTCAAAGCGATAAATGGCAGCATTTATTGATACTGTTATATGCCGTTGCTGAGCCGTCCAAAACAATAGTGAAACACAGTGGAACTTATTGGAAAATCATTGATACCCTTAGTAGATCTATTGCCGTAGTAACTGTGAGAGTCGAACACATTTGAGAACTACTTGCATTGCTTGCCCAAAAAACTGACAAATATTTTTGTCAATTTCGATCTCCAATTAGGATTTTATAGCCGGGTTTGCTTCAGAGTTTTATAAAAAGAAATGACAAAAGATACATTTTGGTTGATACAGTTTCAAAACAGGTAAAATGACCAGGGTAGAGAGGGCAATTTAGTATTTTTTTTAATGCTGGAAGAGGTTTAATATACTTTTAATAATATTGTTTAAAGGTCAATAGCGCTAGCCAAAAATAGCTTAGGGATTTGAAAATCACAGCGAAACTATATTGATACAATTCGATTTAACTTTGACTCAACTGGCGGTTATAGTTAACTAATTCTAAAGTTTAAGGAATATGGAGTATCGACGATTCTAAGGAACCTTCGCTATTTGTTTGAGAACGTAAAAGAATGTTTAGGCAGTTTCAAACATACGCTTATTGTTTACTGGTTAGATGGGTTCCTGTAGTTAGCATGAACCGATGTTTTCTTCTATATTTCAGCGAGATACTTTTTTAATGAAAATCAAATCTCTTTAAATGTCAAAAAAAATATATATATTGTGACCAGATTTCTACTATGTCTGGGCACAGTATTAATCCATACTGTTTTCGTTGAGAATAAAGAAAAACTCAATTCAATTCAAAGTAAATTCCTTTTTTTTTTTTGTTTGTGTATCAAAAGTATTTCAT
>QOCX01004936.1:0-13718 GCA_005959815.1 Sarcophaga bullata | reverse complement strand
TCTGTGTATGTATGTTAGTATGTGTGTATGCATATGAGAATTGTATGTTCCATGTTGTGGCATGTATTTCGGCTTATGTTGTATTTTTGTTACATACTCGCACAGTGTAGTGTTGTAGCATTATTTTTTATATTTTTTTGTTTCATTTTTTTCTCTTCTCTCATATTATATGTTTATGTGAAGGTATTAGTGTGTATGAGTGAGAGTGTTTGATTTTCAAATGCTACAACATACGGTATCATGGGGCGTTATAATGGCAGTAAATTTTCAAATGCATTGCCAAATATATGAGACTTAAGAAAAAATAAATAATAAACACACATATACACATACTTACATGCATACATACACATGTATGTATGTATATACATACAGAGAAAAACTGATAGAGAGCATAATAGTAGGATAACAAAATATATTCCAAAATGATTTACTATTAATCTATGCTGCTGCATCATCAGCAAATGTTGAATAAGAAAAAGAAGAAAAACAAAATTATTCGAATATTTAAATTAAAACAAAATTTTCTTCTGTGCTACTGAAAGAGAAAGAAAAATACAAGAAAATATTTTTCAATAGCCTTCTGTCAAAAAACATTGAAAAGTTTCGCAAACTGACGTTTGGAGTCGACTTTGAACTGTAAGTGCCGACTCATGAAAAAAATTATACACACAACATAAGTGGTGTGAGAATCTAGCTTGTAATCCAGACTAGAGGGTTGTAATGACCAACTAAGTAAGCAAGAAGGAAGATTGCCCATAAAGGGAAATAATAAATGCCATTCCATTCCTCCAGTTATGTATTCTGTTTGCTCTTTTGTAGTCTCAAGTCTCAATTCATCTTTGTATTGATCGCTTTGAATTACTAAGGGGAAGTCCCTATCCTTGTGGAAGCGACGTTGCTCGCGCAATATTAACATAATTGATTCTGTAAATAATCCTACGTTTTTTAGATCTAAGAGCTCTCTTCTGGCCTTTAACCAGTAGAATGCCTTTCCAGTAGAGTTTGCTGTAATCACATGTGCTTTGATCACTGTAAGTATACCTTCCATTGCGTTTTTTCAAGTTCTTGGATATTTTTTGTCTGCACCCTTCTGTCAGTATTACGAAACCTTATGTTTCTCCAACAGCACTTTAATGTGTGTGTGTGTTATATTTTATACATGAGTGGCAGGAACCTACACAAATTAAAGTAATGGACGTACTTTCGGAGGGACAGATTTTTTGAGGACTTTTCATGGCAATTTGTTTTCGTTTTTGATTCCAGAAGTTTTTGCCAGAAGTCTACCGATGAGGAAAGTATAAGTTAAGAAATTTTTTTTATTTTCGTTTTGATATCTGACTTGATTCTAACCCAGACATACTACCTACTAGACTACTGGGAATTTATATCTAGATCCTGCCCCAATTTTTCTGCTTATTAATTTCATATGCTATTTTCCAATAAGTGGTTCTTACTCAAAATTTACGCTTTCGATCTTATCCAAGAGTTACTCTGAAACAATATTATTAAAGTGAATGAAATTCAATTAAAAAAAAATGTTTTCCCATTTATTTAATTGAAAAAGGCACTCTTTTTTCACGTTCCTTATTTTTTTTTTAATTTTTTTTTTTAAATGTTTTATCTTTATTATTTCGAAATTATAAGTATACAAAATCTTCTTAGTTTACTTGAAATGAAAATCAATTAAAAGAAAAACGAAAAAGAAGAGAAGTGAAAGAGTTTCATTTTAAATACGAAAGCAATTGAAGCAAAAACCCATTAACACAGAGACTGACCTTTAAGATGAGGAAAAATAAAAAAAAAAAAAAATTGGGGAAAAAAAAAAAAAAAAAAAAAAAAAAAATTTTGGGGAAAAAAGAAAAAAAGAGAAACGTTAAAGAAACAATACAATCAGTTATTTTATTTATGTAAGCATTCTTCCCCCCATGGAAGAATATTCTTTGCCGAAGGATTCGGCCTCCCAATGTTTGTCTGTCTCTCCTTCTTAGGCCTCTTGTTGCAGTTGGTCTATCATGTGTCTTGGCTTGGTGGTTGGTGGTGTGGGGGACTAGATTGTGGATAAAAATAAAACTTTTTAATTATTAATTTTCTGTTTGATATTTAATAGAGGAGAAAACGAAAAACAAGAAAAAGAAAAAAAAGAAAATAAATAAAAAAGAACAGAATTTGGCACAAACAAAGTAAATAAAATAAAGTATAAGAGAAAAAAAAACGCAGGCTTTAGTACTTCTAACGAAAATAAATAATAATTTTAATGTACAATCTCATCTCATAACTAGCCCCTTCTTGCTTTACGCCCCATTACAATCCAAAAGGATAGTCTTTAGGCAGTCCAGTACATTTCCTATAATTTCCATATCAGCAAACACATTGCAGACGGGCATTATCAGTAACAGACATCAGACGAATAAATAAAAGCAGACATTTTTTAACTTTTTTAACTCATGCATTTTTATTGTACAAAAGAATTATAATGAAAGTTAACGCTTTAAGGTAAGGACAATAAAGTAAGATTTTTGAATGCCTTTAAAATCTGATAAAAAAATGTTTTTCCATTTCAAACAAAGAAACAAAGAAATTAAGTTAAACAACAGAATAGAAGATAAATTTTAAAAAAATTTTCCATTTATTTCACCCTATAGAAGGTTTAATTTGAAGCAAATTTTTCTCATTGTGAAAGTGTTTCATTGGAAAACGCTTTTGTAAATTAAGTAATTATCCGTTAATATTGGCAGTTACCAAGGAATTTTCACGGAGGAACTCTCACACCTACTACTCTCACCTCTCTCCACCATTTGTAATAAAAGCCTTGCAAGCAGGCCATGAAATTTCTTTTCCTGCCTTTAAGTTTTTTTTTCATCACTTTAATTTGTTATTTTCATATTTTCATGCAATGCCATTGTTATTATTATTGTTATTGTTGTTTTTGCCTTTTTTTGTTGTTTATTTTCTATTTGTCCTTACCGCAATCTAAAAGGGGGGTAAAATAAAACAAACCAAATAGTTTGACCGCTTAATACCGTCTAATCTGAATTTAATAACCCCCTCCTGCTTGAAAAAAGTGACAGCACCACCTGTAACCCTAAATAAATACAATGACAAGCACCAGAACAACCGTTTTGAATAAACAAAACAATAAGAAAGGACATTGCATATGTATGTATTTATGTATGTATATACACACACTCATGTGAATGTGTATGGGTATGTATTGAAACATAACCTTTAGACCCAGAGGGTTAATTTGTTAATCAGCAAAAGTAAAGACAAACTAAAGAAAAACTAAAGCAAGAAGTTTTTTTTGATACCCTACACCACAGTAAATGAGGTCTTCTCATATCGCTCTTTCACTTTGTTTTTATGCATGCCTTAAGTCATTTAAATTTAGCACAAGAATATGCTTATGGAAGCGAAATCGAATCAGTTAAGGTAAGAAACAGATACTGCACTGATGCATCAGCCTTGTGAGTATTCGAGAGAATAGCCGTGTGGAATATTATCAGTCCAGTGCGAGTTGGCTATGATTTCCGCAACCGATCCAACAGTGAGCTGTATGAGTACCTTAACCACATGAGGGTTGTGCAGCGTATTAACATACAACGGCTGTGTTGGCTCTACCAAGTTGTTCGAATGGAGGAGAATGCTCCGGCAAGACGAGTATTGGATGCAGAGATCGCGTATTTGATGCAGAGTTTATTTCATGCAGAGATCAAACGGAAAACGGCGAAGAGAACGACTTTGTTTGCATTAGTAGGACCAGATCGTGGAAGCACTACCATCGATTGGTATTGACAGCTGGCGTTGGCGCGCAAGAAGCAGAAGCGCCTGAAAGAAATCCGTTAATCGGATTGTTAATGCCCAATCAAGTAAATTAGTAAGTAAGTACGATAGATAATGCTTGTAATTTCAAATAAGTAATGCACATGCACGAGTAAAATGGGTTTGTTATCAATTGGTGATTAAGGTCCTCTCTTTGCAGATTTAGAGGAAGGATTTCTGTCCTAGCCGGTCTAGCCAGACAGATTACAGGCTAGCCAGAAAGACTACAGGCATGCTCGACAGTGTTTGAACGCTATTAAGGAAGTAGAAGAAAGACTTTTGCCTTCAGGCGTCAGAATTTTATGCAACTTTTTTTGTCCATATTGATCTGATTGAACAAAAATTTGGTTATTTCAGCATACTCTATTTAAAATTAGTTAATTGGGCGGTTAAAACCTCCACTATTGTAAGTGCAGTACCGTACGTAAAAATGTATTGCATTTCGCTTACGATATAAAATATCCTGTGGGTCGACCTAATGCCATTAATTTCCTTAGTTTTATTGTATTCTAATCAATCAATGGATAATTTGTGGCCATGTGCTAGCATTCTGGTAATATTTCATATAAAAACCGACTTTCTTTCACTCTCTGGCCTTTGCTTTTCATTTCGTTTCTTAATTTCAACTTTTTTCCTTTTTTTCATTTTTTGCACCACAAACTGTTTCTTCGACAGCCTAAATGCCATTATTTACAACGGGCTCTCTGTGTGTATGTGTAAAGATTCTTTCGTGTTGTTGTTCAGTGTTCTAATTACCACAAATACAGAAAAAAAAGAAACGAAATTGTTTTTTTCATGTTGTTGTTGTTGTTGTTGGTAATGATTTATATTTGAGGTCTAGTTTTTGCTAACACACACATACACACACAGACATACTTTATAAACAGTCAACAAGAAATTAAAAACACTTTAATTTTGGGGCCAAGTTAAACAACTACAGCAACAAGATAAACAACAATAACAACAACAACAACAATAAATATAAAAAAAATTATTTAATGACCAAAAATACTGGCCTGTACAGAGATGTTCTTGTGTTTGTTTTTTTTATGTGTTTTTAATAGAAAATTAAAGCCGAAGATAAAAGTTTTATGGGCTATTATTTAATAACAAGACGATAAGAGAAAGAGAAAAGGAGAAAGGCTTAGAAAAAATAAAAACTAGAAAAGAAAATTATTAACAAACGAATATCAATTGAAATTGATCATAATGAAGGGAATGAAGTTTCCCAGGCTACGCAAAGCGACTTCGCAAGAATATCTCTTCGATATAACGAAGTCTGAAAACATGGTAAAGCACTCCGCTCAAGTCTTTACCTATGAATCTTAATTAAACGATATTGCTTGTGACGAAACTTTTCCGTACTGAATCGAAATAACCCAGTTTATAAGGGCAACACATCTGCGATTATAATTATTTGGCACTTAAATATCTCCAAACAAGATATTACCATACTTTCCAATAGTCAGGCGGCTATCGGAACACAGAGTTTTAACTTAAGAAACTCTGGTCAATATACAGCTGTCGCAGATAACTAAATAAGTTAGCAGTAAGATATGATGGCCATATCATATGGGTAGCGGGACACTTTGATATCCCAGAGCGGATGAAATGGCTACTCTTGTCACAACTATTGAGTTCTCCAATGAATCCTCGACTTTGGGGATCCCTCTGGGCACTGGCCAGACTGTAATTGAGAGTGTGCTCATCGATTTAGCCAACCACAAATGCACGGCTCCCGACACACTCAGAATGGCGAAAAAAATCTGGCCAAGGCTGGTTTAAACGCCAAAGAAGTATGTTTACTATGGTTTTCGGGGTAATGACGGGGTATTACATTATGGACATGCAAGGACCATTAGTCTAGGTCACCTTGTAAATGATTTCTGTAGAACTTGCGCAGAAGAGAACTCTGAGCACATGCCTGTTATTATGTCAAACGAGGAAAGGGCACTTTGGATGATTTAGAGAAATTGTCAATTATTAACGTTGACAGCGTGAGTTATTCCATCAGAAACTCCGAGAGCTTTCAGAATGAGGTAATAATGGAAAAACTGTGGGTCTTATGTTCCCTGTGGTGGACAGCCCTATCTACCCAACTATACCTTCAGCTCTTTTCAAATACTCTTTAACTACACATTTAATAGAGAATTCTCTGAGATTTTTAAAGTTTTTCTGACAAACGGTTTTCACTACAGAATTCAAGTTGTCCAGCATCCTGTAGTACAGTTTGCAGGTAGTTGGCGAGCTAGAATCATGTCAAAATAACTGTAAATTTCATTAAGAGAATATTTGTACACATTTTTGTGTAAATTTCTTATATCTTGAAGCAATATTTTTGCAAATACCTCGAAAATGACTCATGTTGCGTCCCTTTGCTGATGCTTTTCTAGGTCCAACGCAAATGGCTATTTAATGGCATGTTGACGTACACTTAAGTAATTAAAAGAGATTTAATGTGCCACCACACTTACCATAATTGTATTTATTTTTGCCTCAAAAGAGACTTTATTAAGCGGAAAATAAAAATTCAAATTAGTAAAGAATAGCAAAATACCAACAACAACACCAACAGCAACAACAACAACAAAAAAGTCAATTTTCTGCATTAATAAAGAACAAAAAAGAAAAAGAAAATTAGAAATAAAAACGAAAGAAGAAAATTAATTTATGGGACGCACGTGTTCCTTGATTAAAGAAAATGATTTCCGAAAAAGGAAAAACAAGGCGAAACATTTAAATATTTCCATGCATTAACAGCGAAAAAAAAAAATGTGTGCCTCAAATGGGATTTCGTTCAATAAGAAAAAAAAAAAAATCGAATTTCATTACGGATTTATTCCTTTTAAGACACTCTATAAAGCCAAATTAAATGCAAATACACTGAAAGAAATCAAAATTAAGTTACAAAAATGTTTTTAAATTAAAACAGAGAGAGAGAGAGAGAGAGAGAGAGAATAAAAGTAGGCAACAAATAGCTTAAAATGTGGTTCATTAAAGCCACAACAGACAACAACAACGATAACAGCTGCAAAACACTTTAAACACAATACCAGGCAAATGGAATGAAGAAGAAGAAAACAGAGAGTAGATAAATAAACAGAGAGTACAAAACACAAATAAATAAACTCGTCCCCCTCCCTCACACTCACACTGTTAAACATTATCAAAGAGTAACACAAGGAGAATGGGAGAGAATTAAAACCAAATAATACAGTATGTAGGTCAGTGCACAGGAAATTACAATTCCAGAGAACTTGAGCAAGGACACTTTCTTTCTTTAATAAAAAAAAAAAAAAAAAAAAAACGGAGAGAAAAAAATAACAACCACAATTTCGATGTGGAAAGAAAAACGAAATATTTCAAAATAAAAAAAAGAAACACACACACAAAAGCAAAAATTTATTTCGCACCTTCGCTTACACTACCACAAAAAAAAATGTTACCTTTACAAAACAAAAACAAAAACAACTAAAACAGACAAACATAAAACACTTTCAAATACTAACAAAGTCCGAACCCCTTTTAATCTCTCTTACTCCCTTGCTCTTTGTTTATAAAAGAGCATTAGAGAAGGAGAGAGTGAGAGAGAGTGAAAAGGAACATAATAAAAAACCACATGAATTTAAACAACTACACAACAAGTGCATGCATAACTTTCGCCTTACACTTCGTTAGTGTGTTTACAACAACAACAACAACTCATGAAGCGAATGAGTTACATACACTTACTCCACACTCACATACAGTAGTCTTGCAAATAAAGAAAATACGCGTATTTGGTTTAACTTATACACTCACACATTGCCACTCGCCCATAAAAGAATTCATTATTGTAACGGTATTGCATTCATTGCTTTTGAATTGACAAACACATCGTCATCTATTATTTGCTCTCTTCTAGTGTACGCCTGTGACTTATGCATCAATTTTTTACTGCTTTCTTCACAGAGTGTTAAGCGTATGGAATACTGTGATATAATGAAGGAATGAAATGCCGTCGTAATTTGAAATTGAACTTGCCTTAACTTAATTTGTTATTACAAAACTTTAGGAGAGGCTTGCAAACCTAGTTTATTGTAATACCAATGTTGCTGTGTTAATTTTATCCATGAGTAGCGTGGACGTATATATGAACAGCTGAGACCGATATTTGCCGTATTGAGTCAAAAACTCTGTCATATTTGATAGAATACTACTCTTAAATTGGTAACCAAGTCCTGTCACCATTCACATTCCTTTCAATTTCTGCATTTTGACTCAGCAAATGCTTTTTTAGCTGTGTACAGCTTTTCAGGCAGTTTTCCGTATCTATAGAACTCATTACAGCACAGAGTCTGTAAAAGTCAGGCGTTGAAATAAGGATTCTGTGTCATCATGTATCTGTAAGCCTTGGTTGCATGATAATGATGAATGGATGGGAATGATGATGGTGAAAATTTTTTGGTTGAAAATTTTTAATGCTGCCTACCGCCATTACATGTATAATGAGTGTAACGTAATTGAAGAAAACGCAAAACAACAACAACAACAACAACAACAAAAATTAAAACAGATAAAATTTTTGTAATTGGGTCTTAATGAGAAAATAAGAAAACGAATTGACATACACACAGCAAGGATAGTATAGCCAGCCAGCCAGCTAGTCAGTCAGTCAGTCAGTTAGTTCGTTAGTCAGACACTTAAGCTGTCAGCAATACACTAAAGAAAACGACAGTGGCCATTAGCCTCATTTTATCTTTACATAAATGACCGTCAAATGTGGAAATGTCTGCCTGACAGCGGAATGAAGACAGACAGATAGACTTTGAACCAGAGAAACTTAATAACAGGCTGCTGCTGCTACCAAACAAAACAGTACATCGACAAGGTCTCCCTCTTGCTCTCTCTCTCTTTGTTTTATCAGTTTCGTTTTCATTTGATTTTTTTTAAGGTTTTATAACTTTTTCCTGCTTTTTTTTTGGATTTTATTGTTGTTGTTATTTAAAAAAAAAATATTGTTGTTGTTCTTTTACGAGACAGATGGCTGGCAAAGATTTTTTTTTTGGTAATGAGAATAAAGAAAAGAAGAATAATAAAAAAAAACAAAAGCTCTGTGATGATTAAAACCAAAAGAACAGCTGAAAATAAATGTGAATGTGAGGGGGAAAGAAAAAAAGCAGAAAGAGGCCAACACAAAATAGAAGCAAAAGTTTATAAAAATGAAAATAAAAACCCACGTTAAGGTTGCTGAAAATTAAAGCAGAGATTTTTTTTCTACCAAATAATACGAAAGAAAAAACTGAATTATTAAAATAAGAAAATTAAATAAGAAAAAGAAGAGAAATTAAATACAAAAAAGAAAAAAGAAAAGAAAAAAAGTAAATTTTTATAATGCTGTGGTAATGTTTCTAAAATGAATGTCATTTATTTACCCTCATCATTTCACTAAAATTAAGACAAGGACACTTTTTTTGTATACCAACAACAACAACAACACCAACAACCACAACAGCAACTGAAAACGGAAAGCATTGTCAGGCAAGTCAATGAAAGAAAAAAAAAAAGGTTGCAACAGCCGTTTTTTTATGAACAGAAAAAATTTTAAATTTTTAAATCAAAAAACTTGATCAGGTTGGTTGCTCTTTTCTCAATTTTCCCAAAGAAACTCTTAATAAATCTCTATAAGAAAGAAAAAAGAAGGACAAATTAAATACGATTTTTGGGCAAGGTAAAGATTGAACAATTTTTTTTTTCAAACGCAAATTAAATTATGAAACGATTTTCTAAAATCTTAAATACGATTGGAATTTAAAACCGGAGTTCAAAATTATTAATATTCAGTGGAACTTAACAATAAAATTTAAGTTAAAAATGCATGGCAGTCTGCGGGCAAAAACTCTGACATGAAGTAGGCGTTTTTGGTTTGAGATGTTTGAGTCTGGGGTTTAAACATGGCCTCATGCTTGATAGGATAACTCATTACCCTTTAGACTACTGTCTTTTGTTTTATAGCAAGAAGACGGCATGATTTTCATGATTTGCTGTGGTATATTACTTGGCATGACATGACCTATGGTAGAACCCTGCCGACAAAGACCAATCAATGCCTTGCCAAGCTTCATCAGTCATTTCCATACAATCCTTGTAAACAGCTTGGCAATTAATATCGTCTCGAAATAAATAGAATTCAGGCCCGAAATGAGATGCCTTAGTCTTCATTCTCCTCCCATATATGCAGTATCATGTCTTTGGATTCTGCATTTCATTTGTATTCTAAAAAAAATCCAATTCCTTAGAAAAAATATTTGAAAGTAACTTCAAAAAGAGACTAGAGATTATAAGCAGTTTACCATGAATGAAGTCATCCTTCATTTAAATCCCTTAATCAATGTCCCAATATCATATTATTTTATTTTATTATTCCTTTTCTAATTGAAAATAAAACTACTTAAAATAACTCAAATTTATAAAAAATTTGCTATTTTTGTGGTTCAATTTTGGTTATTTGCAAACAATATTGCCATGGTTTTATAATTATATTGGATTTAAAACAGAATGCTATTGACGAATAAAAAAAAGAAACGAAATCAAATCTAATTAAAACATTTCATTCATTTTAAAAACAAAAAAAAAAAAAAAATACAAGAATAAAGAAGAGAATTTCTGAAAATTTGGTCTCAAAAGTAGATTAACCCAAATACGATTTAAAAACACCACACACACACACACACACACACACCACGACAAAAACCAGAAAGAAATCTTAAAATAAACAAATTAAAACAGGAAAAATTAATTCTTCCTTCTTCTTCTTTTTTGTTTTTTGTTTTGTTTTTTTTTGTGTTGCATATTTAAATCGAGAGAAATTTGAATTGCAAACCATTTGATTGAGTGCGTCAGTAGGTAGGTGGGTGGTAGGTAGGTAGGTGGTTGTGCATGTGTATTGATCAAGTGTCTAAAACTATGGTTTATTATTGTTGCCATGCTATTGTTGTTGTTGCTTGATTAATTTTCTTTCTATTTGATTTGAATTTTTTTCTGAAAAATAAAGAAAATTTTCTCTACACAAAAAAATTCTTACTTTAATGGGGCTCTCTTCTTGACCACAAAAACAAGAATTTTTTGAAAACAGAAAAATAATTTCGAATTTCTCATACGCATCCATATCCCACCAAACGCACACACGCATACCATACACAACTCAGTAATGGAATTGTGAATGCATGAAGAGACCAAACATAAAATTCTTCTCCCTTTTACACATGCTGCTCTCACCATTACATGCATTGTAATATTCCATGTTTTTATGTTTTTTTTTATTTACTATATTCCTATATGATATTACATATGTATGTGTGTATGTATTTGTCTCTTTATTATTATTTTCAGTGTTATTTCCATGGTTTGCTGTTTAATGCAGTATTCTGAGTGTATGACAAGAAATTCTTTTCATAATGACCAGATTTACGAAATATTTTTGCAAATATTTCTTGTTTAAAGTGGTGAACAAAATTGTAGCATCAAAAAAAATCATTTAGAAATCTCCAGAATTTTTGAAAAATTGTAGCAGAAATCTTAATTTTTTTTTTAAAATTTTCCAACAAAATCCATTTGGGTTTACAATGTTTTTTAATAATCAGAAAACGATTTCGAATCTTTTCTTTGTTTGCTTGTTTGAAAATCCTTAATAAATTGCCGATGTTACCATGTGGATATTCAGTGATTAAAGTCACTTTCATTTCTTATGTCATAGACCGCAAACCTTTTCATTGAGACTACTTTACGGTAAAGTTAGCTTTCTGGCTACTCTTCCATCAACGATGATTGTTTCCTGTGGGTTGTGAGAAACGTAAGACTTAGCAGTGCATAGATAGCAATTAAGTTTAGATTTCTTTAATTAAGGATTCCATTTCTGTTCGATATTCAAAATTTGTATTCATTGGAAGACAGTTTTCTAGGCGCTATATGCCAACGTTTTGCGATCATGTTTCCATTGTTTATTAGAAAAGTGAACAAAATTTTTTAACGTTTTATCGGTTAGACGTCTGATTATCAGTTGTTCGAACACTTCTTATAAAACTTTCTTTGATAAGGATAATGAATGCCGCACACAAAAGTTGCTTCTCACCTCGAATACTTTTTCCCCATACAGTAATATTGCGTTTCTTATCTTGACAGCGATAATATTTTATTATAATTCTTTAAAATGCATTTAAACTATTCACAACCTCTTTTTTATTTGTTATTATAATCCTTTAATTATTCAAACTTCATAACATACTTGGACTCAATTTTATAACGTTATCCTTGTACTACAATTATATCCAAGATGCATTATACCACAGTGTTTATGTGTCTTGTTTTTAATTCAACTTCAAGCAAAGTTATTTCAAATAATTCTTTTGATCTGGCAACTTCTAGAACTCCCTGTTGATTTGTTATTGTATTATTTATTACATTTAATATCATTTCATTTCATTCTGCGTGTTATTATTGTAACTCTGCGTTTTGTAATCCTGCGTTTGTACTGTAATTTGACTTTGTATTTGTTTCCCTTCGGGTTTTTCTTTTATTTTGTCAATTAATGTATCATTTTCATGTTTTTTTTTCATGTGCCCAGTGTAAACACTTAAAATTTTTTATTCCATGGTTACATATGTTCTGCCCTTTAACAAAAAAGAAACAAAAAAATAATAAGAATTCAATTACTCTGCCAATGTGTTACTTGATGCCTTTTTATTTAATCTTCGTGATTATTAATGCCGAAATTTTTCAAAGAGCTTTTTTTAATCCCTCCCTGTTCATTCATTAAGTTCTCTAAGATTGAAGGTCAAATATTTTTTAATTAAAAAAAATTAAAAAACGAAATTTTTTCTGTCTGTTTACCCGAGATAAGAATCCAATTTTTATGCCTTTTTCACTTGCTCCTTATTTTGGTTTTTATTTTTTAAATAATTTTAATTAGTATTCCTTTAATCCTTTTTTTTTTTTTTTTTTTTTTTTTTTTAGAAGCTCATTACTATGTTGGCTTATGATACAAGAAGCAAAAATATTCAAGAGAAACTATTTTTGATACTTTTTTAATACTTTTATTTGGGAAATAAAAATATTTCCTTTGTTTAACGCCTTTTCTTTGGCAATAGAGTGTTAAATCCAAGGGCACGCAGGGAGGTTTCATTACAAAAAAAAAGTGGAAAAAAACTGAAAAAGATTCTTCTGAAAATTAACTTTTCACACAAATTAAATGAAAAGTTTGTTTTTCATTTTGTAACGAAGTCAAAAAAATAAAAAACAAAAAAAAAGAAAAAAATAGAATTCCAACTCGAAAAGCAGCAAAAGAGGAGAAAGTTTTCAAGCAAGTCAGCAACAGACTGCAACTGCCTTTATAACAATGATGTGGCAGCCACCACAATATTAGCAGCCAGCAGCTGAATTATAAAACCGTTGAAGGAGAGTGGTGAGCTTAAGAGCAATAGCAGCAGGAGGGAAGCCGGGTGAGTGTATAAAGAGTATTAGTGGTTGCAAATGTTAGACCACCAACAAAAGTCATTAGTGAACAAGATGACCATATCCGGCATCATTATGTACAAAGGTCAGGTTCCATTTGGGTGGTCTGCCTACTTGTGTTCGCCTCGCTTCCTAAAACACCCATAAGTGCACTTACGTTGCGAAAACGAAAACTCTGAACTGAAGTTCAACTTTTTTTGTGTGTATGTGTGTGTATTTTTTTTTGTTTTTTTTGCAATGCAACAACGGGTAAGTAAAGCCATTCCGATGGTGAGGGGAAATTGAATTTTTACGACCTGTTTTTGGTTGCTATTTTGGCTGCTTTAGTTTTGGGTTGAAAAGTTGTTTGATTGTGGCCAGTCTTCTCTTACTCTCTTTCATTTTTCACTTGAATTCTTTAGTAGCAG
>QOCX01004934.1:0-13720 GCA_005959815.1 Sarcophaga bullata | reverse complement strand
GATATAACATTACAGACAATCAGACTGAAACTGAAAGTTATGATGGTAGAATGAACATAAAATGAATTATACACATATACCCTATGTAAGGTCAAGCTCGAAGAGACTGCCGGTAAGTATCTAGGGTTGCAAGGTTAAAGGGAAAAAAGTGTAGTTTTTGACGAGTTCTAAGTAAATCCGGTTAAGGATTATAAGCACAAGGTTTTGATATTATGAATTCGGTTTTTTAAAGTAGATTTTAGAAATCAGATGGTTAAAGCCATACAGTTTAAAAAGACCAAAAAAACCAACGTTCACATGACTTAAACTGCCAATGGCTCAAAGAAGTTATATAAAGCTTGAGTTGAAAATTTGCAAAAACGTTGGTGTGCTTAATATTTAACGCGGATTTGTTAAATGCCTTCGAAGAAGATATTAGCTGAAAAGGGCTGTAATCGAAGGGTTGGTATAGGTAACGAAAAAACAAGAGGGCTTTTATCCCGCCAAATGTTTAATCAGCATAGAACAAGGCACGACTAACCCATGAGAAGCGGGTATAACTAAAATAATAGTCCGAGGATATTCGAGTCGAGGAAATATAACCTAAAATTAAAGTCGATTTTATTTCGGAATATTGCGGGGCCCCCCGGGGCTCAAAATGTGTGAATATTTCACATATTACTGATTTAGAAAGTAAAGACCCTATGTGTCCTTGCGTGCTAGGCAATCGTTTTTTCGCTATAGAAATCTGTAACATTAGTCGAACAGACAAGCGAAATAAACGAAAAATTAAAGGCCATCGACTCGCTCCATGACACAGTAATACAGTGAAAGCAACAGAAAATATTCAATCTAGGGGGTTTCAAGGGAGTGACTTGTGTGGACTTGTTAAATTTTGAAGAGTGATGCGAGCAAAGGTTAAATAATCCAGAGGGCTTACGAAGTAAAAGTTTGATGATATAATTTATGGCTTAAAAATGTCTCATGCCATCGGATAATCCAAGTTTCAACGGTATTTCTTTAGTGTTATTGTATAATTTAGGACACAATTAATTGTAATATCGTATGATTTATTGCTAAATGATGCATTCTCAGGCACTTGAAACGTATGAAATGTTTCTTATTTTTCTTTTTCTCGCTTTATAATACAATTATAATACAAATTTTTCCAGTATTTTTAACTTTCTGATTGAAAAGTTTTGAGCAAATTTTTTTTCTTTACGGGGAAAACAACTAACTTCGACTCGTTTAAATCCATTCGTTTTCTAAATTAAGGGAAGGAGGGTATAGAGATTCTTCATTTATGTCTTAAAATTAAGGAGGGAATGATGATTAAAAATTAAAAATAAAAACAATATTGACTTTTCAACTTAATATCGAGTATAAAATTGGGATCTTGAGGTTGCATTTCGTTTTGTTCGTTCATTTTCCGTTGATGTTGCTCCTCTAATGGAATGCTGTGGTGTCGTAGTTGTTGTGGTCGTTGTTGTACTTAAATTATTCGAATTTTGTAATGATTTGAGTTCATTGGTGGTAGTGGTCGTTGTGGAGGTATTAGTTTTGTTGCTATTTAATGAGGCATTGGCAATGGCGACGGTGGGTGATGATTTTAATGATTTCTTCTGATCATTTAATTTGGCATTTAAACGATGAATTTTTTCCGGACTTAATATTGTTAGGCGGGTGGTATTCGAAGTGGATGTTGTGAGTGGTGGTTTTGTGGGTGAAGTTGTAACGTTGCGTGTACGTGAAGCTGAAATTGTTTAAATTAAAATAAGAATTCATNTGAGTGGTGGTTTTGTGGGTGAAGTTGTAACGTTGCGTGTACGTGAAGCTGAAATTGTTTAAATTAAAATAAGTATCAATGAGAATTACAACAAGAATTCACCATAACCTCTCAGCTCTAAACTCTAACCTAACTTTTCAAAGTTTAAAAAGAAATTCAAAATAACTTCAATTTATTTTTTCTACTCACTTGTTGGTATTTCCTGTTTAACCACCCGTTTAGCTTCACTCGATTTGGTGGGTGATAATGTGCGGCGACTAAATGATTTCGTTTCGTTATCGTTTCGTGTGGATGAACTAAAGTTGAGTGTCTTTCGTAGGCCTAATAAATTGCTACTGACTTTTAATTTACTGCTTACGCTACTACTACTACTGCTGCTCATATTCTCTTTTTTCGCAGGCAATGGCAACTGTTCTGTTATGCTTTCCGCAGGCTGTACTTCCAATGAGGTTATGTAACTCTTAAAAGTTCTTTCTTTCGGTAATTTTGCTCTTTTCGGTGGACTTAATTCTTTTTTATCCAATTTACTACTACTATTGCTGCTGTACGTTGTTAAACCACCGATTTTATCTAAGTTCTCTAAAGAATCCGAGTGAGGTTTATAGCTTTCCATTGTTATTGTCTGTGATTGTTTGCGGCCAAAGACTGGCGTTTGATTGACACGATAGGTTTTCTTAATTTCTTCCTTATCTGTGCTGGAGGTATTTGAGGCGTTTGTAGATTTGAGCGTACCAAACATTTTGTACGTATCGGGCGGTGCATTATACACATCATCGCTATTTTGTACTTTGAAAAACGATCGCATGGAGTTCTGTGAATTATTGAAATTTTTACGATTGGCCTCGTCTATGCTATCGAATTTTGTTTTACATAAATTCAGTCTTGTGCGTATATCTTCAAGGGCACTTTTGTACGATTTTTCGGCAAAGATTACGTTGAACGTGATGCAAAGAATCTATGGCTTGTGTATCTTCTTCCTGTGTAATGCTTATAATCGGGTTCGTTTGTTGGACTTTTAATGGCATTGTATGTCTGGCCGTAGTTGTTGCTTTGGCCTTAAAACCATCTACATTGTCATCAGTTTCTTGTATGGTTTTCAAGGTTGAATCCTTAACTTCAACTGCTGCTGCTGCTGCTACATCATTTGTTGTTGTTGTTGTTGTGGTATCTTCCATGTTATTCACTTCGTGATAATTGAGGCTGGTATCACAACTCGAATCAAAATCGGATAAATTGTTAAGATCTCTAACATTGTTTATATTCAGTATGCCTGTACGGCTTATGTCCAAAACGAAACCTCTATCCACTTTACGACGTACACCACGATTTGATTCCAGCTGTAGGCTATCTTTTACAGCCTGTAAAACCTGATCGGTGCGCTCTTCATCATTGTGATGGCTGGTGGCGTGTTGTGCCTGCAAAGTTCTTTGTCTGCGCCTTGCACGCATGCTATTGTGTATTCTTTCGCCGGAAGGTGAAAAATCTTTACCTAAATGCGGTGACTTGGGTATGCCATCTGGCAGTAAATATGCCTCGATTGTTTTTTCCTCTGTTTGTTCAGAGTTTGTTTTCGTTACATCATTTTCAGTTTCCATGTTAGTAATATCGGTTAGCATGAGGGAATGATTCGAATTGCCTACTTCATCTAGATTGTCACGACTTAGGTTAGATTTGGGTGTTAAAATATCAACTGGTGTTGAACTTATACTGCCGCCCTGATAGTTTTCAATGTCGTAGAGTAATTCCTGAGGTACTGGTTGATTGGAAGCAATATGCGTTTGTAAACTATCTAACCAAACTTCCAAAATTTCAAAGGAAGGCCTGAAAAGGGAAGAGAAAAAACAATTATTAACAAAACGTTTTCAAACGACTCCTTAAAAACGGATTCACAGGCTATCTTTGAACTCTTTTATGGCCAGGGAACAGGTGGAGTGACTAACAGAATGGCCATTAACTTACCTTCTATCGGGATTTAAATCACAGCATAAAAAACGATTTTATAAATGCTTCTGGACATTGATAACAAAACTTTTCACGAAAAACTTTTTGATTCAAGCCAAATCATGGGTACGAGGTAGAAAGTCAGGATCAGCTTGTACGCGTCCAATAATCTGTTCAAAATAAACCAACAAAAACAATCAATAAAGGTCTTTAAAAACCTCTCTTCTCAGTTATTTAGTTACACTTACCTCACACAGCACTATGCCAAATGAAAAGATATCAACCTTTTCATCGTATATAAAGCCCTTCATCATTTCGGGTGCCATCCAATAGGGATTGCCCACTACCGTATAACGTTGACGCCTTTGTCTACTTTTACTACGGCCCAATGTTCCATTATTATTACCGGAATCGGTTTGCGAATCATTGCGCCCACCTTCTTGTGAATTTGAACGTTCCGTTGAACTCCATTTTTCACTGTAGCGTGAACTCAAAGAAGTATTTATAATGCGGGCCAAACCGAAATCAGCTACAATAATGGTTTTATCCTCTTTCACCAAACAATTCAAAGAATTTAAGTCGCGATGTATAATATTTTTCGAATGTAAATAGGCCATGCCACAGGCAATATCCTTGGCAAAGGATAAACGTTCGGGCCAGGTCAAAGGCAAACCGGAGTCATGTAAAAGTTCTTTCAAAGAACCACCAGCCACATATTCGGTAACCAAATGCAAACGTTTCTCTTTGTACAAAACGCCAATGAATTTCAAAACGTTTTTATGATTTAAAGACTTCAAAACGGCCACTTCTTTAAGGAAATTAAGTTGGGCAGTCTCCTCAACACGATGCAATTCTTTCAAGACCATTACCTCCTTGGTAATGCGATGTGTAACCTTAAACACTTGGCCAAAGAAACCCTTTCCTAAGAGTTCTCCAATAACCAGATCAGAGGGACGAAAAACTCTTTGAGGCTTTTGCTCTACGCGAAATGAGGTGGTGCGCGTTAAATCGTACATACAATCGGTTTGAGCAGTATGCTGGTCACCCATTAATTTTGACATGCTGGAACAACGGCCTTTATCTCTAAAGGATTTAGCGGAGTTAGACTGTTTATCATTATTATTAAGATTGTTGTTGTTGTTTATACATCCCGCCGCTTGGGCGGCTATCATATTAAGATTTTTACATTTCCTTAGCTGGCGGGTTTTAGTGCCGCTTATATAGCCTTCATCTTTTCGCTTATAAAGACGTTCCTTATCCTGTTTGGTTAGGCGAGTGGGTGAGGTATCCTTTGCTGTTACTATATGACCAGAGGTAGTCGTGGTGGTGGTGGTGGTAGTGCAACTGCCATTGCTATCGTAATTGCGGCCAAACACTTCAACACTGGAAGCTGAAGTGGCCAAAGGTAATGAGACTTCGCTGATTACCTTTTTTATATCCACATGACTACAACTACGACACACTTGAATGGGATCATGCTCTACGGTAAGCTGCAAGATTTCTGTACTTCGTATCATTTTATCAATTTGTTCTATGGAATTATCGCTAATCGGTGTACCATTAACCTCCAAGATGCGATCGCCCACATGGAGATTTGTAAGATTAACATCAATTCTAGGGAAAATTTTAAAAATAAGAATTACAATTCAAATACAAATAAAACAAAGTAAATGATAATAAAACCCATTAGAAGCATTAGTAAAGAACAATGATAATAACAATCACAATGACCATGACCATGACCATGATGATAATGTTTTGCTAATGATGATGGGATTTATTTTTTTTTTAAATAAAAAAGTTAAAGTTAAGAGAGTCATATTTTAAAATATAAGATTATTACCTATAGGGTCCACAACACTGTTCGATTATCGAGGTTATTAGTGAGAAAACATATTTGCCAACACGTCCATATATTCTACAAATGAATCTGTATGATGGAGAGCGACAAAACGTACGTAATGGAAGTGTATAGCGAGTGTTGCACCACCAAGAAAGATTATTTCAAAGCGTTTAAAGAACAATGAATGAATGCGTTAGTAAGTTGAGGATGAAAGAATAAAATAAAAAAAAAACAAATGAAACAGAAAAATAATTTTTATTAGTAATGCAGTCTAGAAGAATTAGTTTTCTTTTTGTTATTTTTATGTTTTTTTTTTTTATATTATTAGAATACATATATAAATATATATTGGGCAATGCGTGTATGTATGTATGTATGTATGTATGTATGTATGTTTAAATGTGATTGTCATTTATTATAAATACTTGATATTGTTTTTATTTTTACAATACAATAAATAGTAATAATCATGAAAGATATCGTCAAAGACCTATCATTAGTCAAACTGATAAGAAGGAGTTGAATGTTGAAATAATATTAACCGATGACCACAAAGGTAAACTATTTTTTAAACGTGTTTAAAATACAAAAAAAAAACGGAAAGGAAAACCCAATACATAATTTAGTTATAAAAATAAGTAGAATAAAGACAGACATTAACAATTGTTAGTAAATATTTAAGAATAAATAATAAAAAAAAAAATAAATTTAAAATTAAATCAACAGCTGTAAGTGTGAGAGAAATAATTTTAAATCAACAAACTCCAAACAATTCCACTCATAATTTCTATACTTCGAACAAAGGAAAGAAAAATTAAAAGAAAAACACCTGTTTCTCAAGCTTTATGCGGTAAAAAAGCAAGGGTTTCTCACAACCTTTCATTAATACAGCTAAGGTTTCCATTCCAAAACATTTTGTGCTCAGTTCAGCACATGTTAATTAAGTACGAAGTGATGACCTACCCTTCCTTTGGATAGACATACTTAGGCTACATACTTAAGCCATTGTGATACCATTTCTGTTTATTCCAGAACCATTCGGAGATTCTAATGACACCTCCAATGTACATTGCTTAACAGATCATTCAAACCGCCAATTTAATAGACGGCAAGACGTCTTTACGTTCTCCGGCATAGTGCTGAACGTGTATTCAATATGCAGTGGCGGCCGCCTCATCCAAAAACTTTAAACCACATACTTAAGCCATATAAAACCAATTGTAATACCATTTTCCATTATTCTAGAAACATTCGGAGCTTCTAATGACCATTCGGAGCTTCTTATGTGAATTACTTGACAGATCATTCAAGTCGTCTATTTAGTAGGCGCCATGATGTCTTTTCGTTCTGCTATATAATGCTGAACGTGTACCCAATAGTTGAAGAAGGGCAGATTTTCCTCTCTTTCTCGTCCAAAAATTCTCTCATTCTTGCCTTGTGTCCAAAACTAATGCGTCTCGCATGAGTGTCCTTAATGTAATGCCTAGTGGTAACTCCAACAACCATACTGAACTGACGCCTTTCGCGTTTGAGTAGATCTTTATCCAGCTTTGGCCACATTTTCGAAACTACACTGCTCTTTCAGATTCGATAGAATTTAGAAGCTCGCAAGTATTTAAAGGGCTTCTCAAAATAAAGAATTCGCCGCAGAGTTTGATGGCTGTGTCACTCCGCTTGGTGAGTTCATCCGCTCTACAGTTACATGAAATATCAGCTTGTCCCGGTACTCAAGGTACACAAGTATCGCACCATTCCACTATCTCATTGAGATGCTTGCGGGAGCCATAAACCTAACTATCAGCCAATATGATACGATATGATCTTTACCACAGCCTGTATAGCAGATACTTTCGGACATTCTGATTAGAACATCTATCTTTGATGCTTTACCGGTGTTTGTTTTTCTAAAACTAGGTACTATGCTTCTGCATACCAACACACCTTAGCTCACCAACACTACCACGAAGAAAGAATGTGCGCTCCTTGCCCGCGAAAAAAATCTAGCAAGACCCAGTTTTAGAACATATACCTCTCCACAATGTTTTGTATTCAGGCCATAAGACCGTGGAGGTTTGGAAGTTTGCCAGAGATTCTGCAGAAGTCTACATGGATAATTTTCAACTAGAAAATAAGGAATTTTCTATCAAAGGTTTTAATCACAGAACGCCTCCCTAACTACTGTAGAGGGTATCTGTTCGGCATAATGGTCAGAAATACCCAAAGGCCAGCAGGCGACAAAACAGATCTTCTTAGAGTGCAATCTTCAGGTCTCAAAGGGTTGACATAAGCTGTGAGTTCCTTGATTGACACTCATTGCAGTTTGGTGTCAGCCTAATATGGTATTTGTATATACGGCTGTTAGGCTATCTGTTGTTTGTATGAAAAATTTTGGTTTGCTGAAGAATCTTCATTGTAAAACTAATACGGCTTAAATTGAATAGGAAGCGTAGCAAATAATTGTGAATTGAAATTTTTCGTGAACCCCAAAATAAGTTAGAAGTCATAGCTTACGATCTCAAATATGATGACGATTAAACAAGTAAAATTAATTTTAAATTGTGATTAAATTTGTTTTTAAATAAAATGGAATATGATGCTCTTTCTATAAAGTTTTCGAAATGGTGGCAATAATTTCAAAATATAAAAATTGATTCAACAGTTTATAAATAATTTATAATTACACATTCGAAATGAGTGTGAAATTTTATTTAAAATTAAAAATCATCGTATTTCTTACTTACTTTGATTTTGCAAATGAATGCATTGGGTTATCTGACTCTATCTATTGCTATAGCAATATTGTGTAGCTAATAAAAGTTTGGTAAGCTATAAAACGTTATATTGTTTAGATTAAAACTATCCGTCATTATTTAAGGAGCTGAAGTTTATCAATACACGATATATTAAAGTTATAGAGCTTATGCCTCTTATTTTACATGGCTTGGGAAATGCTTTAAACACTATAAACTATATACTAGAGAGGCCTATTATTTATCTGCAATATTTTAACATTTTCAATATAAAAATGTGTTATTCACAAACGACGTTAAATACGGCTCAAGTTAAAAAGGTTTTTCTTTTTCTCTTTTGCATTAAGACTCTGTTTACAATTTTATTTATTTTTTTTTTGTTTATTTCTTAACGTTGTTTATACGATGCAGTTTTATTGGTTTCAGCGCTCAATTATAATTTTTATTGCGAAACTAAATAGAACTGAAATTTATTCAACTTCTTCTTCCTTGTTATTCACTGTTAATGCCTTTAAAAAAAATGATTTTTTTTCATAATTTTGATTTAAATTCCAAGCGAAGAGAATAAAAACAAAAAACAAATGCAAATTATCTTATCATTGAATAAAAAAAAAATAAAATAAAATAAAAACGAAACGAAACGAAAAAAGAAATAAATTCCTTTCACTTGACTGGCACATATTTGAAGCACCACAAGAAAAAAAAAATAACAAAAAAAAAATTTTAAAAAGTGTGTATATAGTACTGCATATTTACGGTCGTTCTTACGACGTAAGAACAAAAGATGTCATAAATAAGATTGAGAGATAAAATGCTAAAGAGCAAACATTAGGATATTATTGGCTCTGTAGCCAATAAACAGGGTCTTTAAAATTTGAGTTCATATTTAAAAAATTTTTTATTTCTTTTGACAGGTTTTTCTTGTGGCATGGAATAGTTACAAAGCATTGGGATATTAAGTGAGGAATTCAGCATTGTGGGTGCTCTTGAAACAAGAACTCAAAAGCAAAACTAATACTTTTTATACAAACCCAGACTTGACACTCTCAAGTATGGAGTTTTTAATTAAATTAAATTGAAACAAAATGGATAGCTGCCTGGACAATAACAATATACAGCGCTTTCAGGGTGGTTATACGGCTCCAAGGAATCCTAGACAAACATGATTGGAAGAACACCTTTTTCAAAATATCTAATGCAATGTCAACATGATCTTGGAGGAGTATAATCTTTATAAAGTTGTCTCAACTGTCGCAAAAAGCTCTATGACTGAATCTAAATTTCTAATGGTGAACCTAACCTAACTTATTGTTCATTGGAATAGTTCTTATAGTTATAAAAGCTCCACGGTATTCAGAAGTGTTTCTTTTATTATTGGACGTATGCTAAACCAATTGAAAGAGGAATTTTTATAAATTCTTATGTGTAATTGTGCAGGAAAGCAACCATAATACTTGGAATATAATCTATAAGTTACTTTAAAAGTACTGGCTATTCCAAGTTAACAAGACTTAAAGTGGATTCAAGTAGTTTTAGGCCAATATTTTGATTCTAGGCAATCGAAACAGTCACAACAAGACAATGGGACAAATTGATTATGAATTATTTCGGCTATATTTTCAATAATCTTGCTTCTGATTGTGCATTTTTGCATAATGAAATGTTTCTGGGGCTTTTTAATAGCAGCTATGCTGAAAAAGTAAATAAAAAATCGACATTTCGATCCAAAACCTCAAGAACAGAATGGTTAATAACAGCTTAATGAATTCTGTGTTACATAGATAAAGAAACAGAAATTTATTTTCGCGGTAAGAAGGAAAAATTGATTATTCATTCCAAATACTGACAACGGGAATTTTATATTTTAGCTACGTAAGGAAGTATACCCTGGTGTTTAAAATATTAATATGGCTACAGGGTTGATTACATAATTGGCTTTTAGTATTATTATCCATTAATGGTTTTAAGTATTTACAACAAGGTTAATAGGTATTCAAATGTTTACATAAGAGGGTAAAGGCTAGAGAATAAATCTTAACAGTGAGATTAAAATATCTATGGAATATTAAATAAAAATGGAAGAATTAAAGATACTGAAAACTATTAAATTTTTAAGTTTGAAATGATTCTCTTGCTTTATGCAATTATTCTGTGCAAAAATAAGAGGATAATGAAAAGTGAAATTTAGTAAAAGCCAATTGAAAAAAAAAGAATGAAATTATTAAATGAAAATTTCAATATCAAATATTAATATTGTTTGCATAACTAATAATTTACAAACATACGGCATAATTTGTTTCTATTAGCGGATGGTGAGAAGTAATAAGTAAGTAAAGGGAGTATGTGCTTGAGGTATGGCAATATTATTTCACCAAACACTTACTCAGATATACGTATAGCTGGACATAAATCACTTGAGCTTGAACCAGTCAAAAGACCTTTGCCGCTCATGTAATCTAAATGTGAAGATGATGAAGAGGCAGCATTATTGTATAGATAAGCATTCCAGTTGTCGCCACTCAAATGATGACCGGCCGCATTGTTACGTTGCACACCATCTATACTGTCCACTGATAATCTTAAACTGGTGGTCATATCTTTGGGTATTTCCACCAAACGTATGGAATGCAATGGTTTTCCCATGCCATCTAAAGATGAGGCCTCTGTTTTAAGCATCTGTCTATAGCAGTTATCACAATACAATTTGGAACGTTCCAACAGGGCAAAGGCCTCACCATAACCAATAAATGAAGAACATTGCGTACAACAAAAACATCTGGATGAAATTTATGATCACCAGCCACCATAAAAGGTCCGATATAACATCACTACACTGTTGGCAGGCCTCACCGAAACGCTGATAGTAGTCATCACGGCAAAACAATAGGCATCCTTTTCGAAATACCAATTGTGCAGATGATGATCACACACCGAACAGCAAAAACAATCGGCATGCCATTCCTGACCCAAAGCCTTTACATAGTCTTCTTCGTTTGAGGTAAGCAACTCATTTAAACAGCCGGCACAGGTAGTCGTTAAACGGGGTAAACTTTGAGAATTCGTATTACCACCGGTGGTGGAGGAAGTGGAATTTTGTAAATGAGATTTCGTTCGATTACAGGACGACATTTTCAATTGTGTTGTCCTTCAAAGGAATGTAAAATATTTTCAACTATAATAAGAAATAAAATGGTTACAAACAGCTTTAAATATGAGAGCAATAAAAAAAACAGAGAAAAACAAAAGTAATAGAGCGTAAGCGTTGCAAAAGAGAAGTATAAACAAACAAAAACATTAAGTATCAATTACTAGTGTAATTACAAAAAGAAAACAAAACAAAAACACAACTAAACAGAACTATAATTAAAACAAAAACAAAAAAAGTCTGGTTTTTGGCCATGATTCATCCAAACATATATCAATCACTTAAATAACACATACAAACGAGTAAGCTCATTCATTTTACAAAAAACAACAAAAAACAACAAAAAAAACACCAATTGTTTACAAACACACAAACCTTTGATACAGAAATCAATGTTATTAAACAAACGGTAATAAAAACAAAAACAATAACAGCAACAACAATACAACAACTACATTTAACACATACAAGATGATGATATAAACCGAGCATTTACATAAAATTTGTACTCAATTTTATAGTTTTAATTAATTAAATCATTAATAAACTTTAACATTTACCTTCTTTTATTTATTATTACTAAATAAACAAACTAAAACAAAGTGTACACATATTTAAACAAACTAAACGCACACATATGCATAAAAAAATAAACACACAAATTTTATGGAAATTGCCTTGAATTAAAAAACTGATGTTGCAACCCACGCATGTTTTGTTTCTAAGAATTTCTGTACAGAATTTCTATAAATTCACTACTTTTCATATAAAATTCAAACATAAATTGTATAAATTTTCTTTACTCAAGTCTATTTAATAAAATTATAAACTTTGTTTTTTGTTTCAACTGTTTTTACTACATTTTTTTAAGAAATTACAAAATTTTCTGTCGTTCGTTCTACAATAAGGAATGTCGTTTACGTAGTTGCCATCTTGAAACTCCGTCTAAAAAAATATGAAACCTTTATGAATTGCCAACCAACTTTTAAATACACAATGTAAACAAATCGTGTTGTATGGATATGTGTGTGTACACAAAGCCATTGTCAAAAACAGCTGCTGGAAGCATACAAAAAAACAAAAATAGAAGAAGAATTCAAAATATTTACTTGTTAAAGCCTGCTTTATCATTCGAGCTATATATACAAAACAATTTTCATTATTATTGTTGGTTTCGTTTCTTTTTTTGTTAATATTTTCAACACAATATCTATATATTGTGGGAAAATCTTTAAATGAGTGCCTTGTTTCGCAGTTTAAATAGTGGTTTTTCCACTAAACGTGAAAATGCCATTAAAGACGCCATTTTAGAGGCTTTACAGGAGAATGTCAAAGAAATTGAATATGAAGTAAATGAAAATCATAAAGGTTAGTAAGAGTTACACACCCTTTCTAAATGATAACAAATTATTATTGTTCACTTTGTTTTGCAGAATGTTTAGAATTGTGTGAAAGCACCAGCTCTTTGACTACTGCTTTGGAAGCGGTTTTTCTTCATGGCCTTAAGGACTCATTTCTCTGGCAGACTTTAAATATCATAGCAGGCGATGTGGAGAGACGTCCGGAACCCAGTTTTTGGTCTCCCGTAATGGTGTTTATGCATAAGGAAGTTATAGAGCAGGTAAGCACAACTTGTAAGAGGGAGAAACTTAGTATATCTACCGTGATATTGCCAAAGATGAGGTCTTGATATAGCGTCCGACTAATAAATATGTTGACTTTCTCTCTGAATAAAGAAAATGTTGAAATAAATAAATTCTTTAAATTTCAATCTCTTCTTTCATTTATAGATCATTTCTCTCAGTCAAATCACTTCGGAAATTGGACAATGCCGTGCCTGGATACGTTTATCGCTCAACGATTGCTTGCTTTCTTCATATCTCAATAATATGAGTAAAAACTCTTCCTCTCTTAATCCGTATTACAAAAAATATGCTCTAATGAAAGACAGCAAACGTTTGGAAATTGCAGCCAAACTATTGAATAATATTGAGGCAGTGGTACAATTTAAATTACCCTTTAATTCCAGTCTGCTCAATCAATGGCCAGATTATGCTTTGCAATTGTCAGGACTTTGGACACCAACTTTAAAATCCTGTCCCATAGCAAGTGGTTTGGATATTGCCGGTTCTTTGGCAGAAGAAACAATGGCCATACCATTGCCTCAGCCAGTGCAAACTAATGAATTGTTTTCAGAGTCTATATCAAACAGTCCATTTCGTCGTGGTGGCAATTTTCCAGTAGAGGATTTAAATTCACGCATAAATATTGATTTA
>QOCX01004933.1:983-13720 GCA_005959815.1 Sarcophaga bullata | reverse complement strand
ATAAAATAAATAGGCGAAGTTCTGTCCTATCTCCACGTTAACAGTCATCTTTGTAGCAACCACTCCCCATAAGCTTTTGTGTCATGGATCCGTTTGACCAAGAAAATCGTTCCGGTATCCTATAGAATAACAGCGTGTCCAGCTGAAATCCGTCCATTGTATCAATTATACTCTAGTGATACGATTTGTTGCTTTAGTGGCTTCATCCACCCATGTCCATAAAACGATACGTTATAGGAGTCACCCCATATTGAGCCCGTATTTCTATCGGTTCGATAAAAAGTATTTTTTAATGCCCTTGTAGAAAATATTCTCATCGATTCTTTAAACCCCTTTGAAATATTCTAATGAGCTTTGTCCATATCCATTCGTCTGAAGTACAGATCCAATTACGCTTCAGAGAGCCAGTGTGGTTATTGTTAGTGTGAGACCCGCAATTAAGGCCAAAGGCTCTTTTGCGTATGGACTCAACTGAGAAAGCTTTTTGCTGTCTTTCTGTTCCAGATGCTCTCTCCATTTCAATTTTCCTATCTGGTTTAATATCCAAGTATTTTACTGGCTTGGATGTGACGCTCCCAATTGGACACTCTTAATTATGTGCTATTTTTAGAGCGTGTTACACACTCTTACATAGATAGTTTGGATTATTATACCTCAGAAGTATTGTTCCGTCCACCACATAGAAAACTACTTCAAGTCCCCTGCCGGTTAATACCATCAAGAGATTGCGAATCCATATGTAAAGTGAAAATATGCCACCCTCGGGTGTTTCTGTCTTCACATAGCCGCTTAATCCAAAGTTTACCCAATAAGCAATAAGCAACTGGTCGTCTAAGAACTCATACAAGCTGTAAGAGAATAGGGGCCTCTCAATATAATGGGTCCTTCGTGTAGAGCGGTCTTCACTGATCTTCCCTTGATGTAAACAAGTTGAGTGTTTGTTTGCTTGTTTCCCTTGCATTAAGTTGCTACGATTTCGTTAATCTCGGTTTCCAGTAACCTTCTTCAAGCATAGGCATAGGTTTAATATGTCATGTGCTGGGCTGGAAGCCGCCGTAGTCTAGTAGGTAGTGTGTTAGGTTATTAGACGTAAGGCCACGGTTCTTATGTTATTTAAGGACGTCAGAAGGCCCACGGGTGGTCACAACCCGCCAGAAAAATAATTTTTTCGGTGAACTTACCTTTCAGGTCAGATTTTCTGGCAAATATCCTGAGAGCCAAATAAAAATTTTCCAATGGAAAGTTACAGCAGAATTTGGTCGCTCGGAGTCGGGACTTATAAAATTTACGATCCCGGTCATCTTTTTTGTATAAATTGCTGACACATCAAGGGCTACATAAATGGGTGTAGGAGAAACTAAGCTAGGTCGTGAATCCTGACTGAAGGGTTGTTGGATGACCAATTACGTATGATGATGTATGCTGCGCCTGGTTCCAAGTCGAGATTGCCCAATTCTTGAATATTATCATCGATCAAAGCTTAAATGATATTTTTCACGAGCCAAGCTGCCGTTAGTAGAGTGTTTATGCTTTTGGGTCAAAAAGCACGGAAGTCTCTAGAATGATCCTAGCAGTTCCATTGTTTGATAGAATTTGGGAATTTAGCAACTTAGCCTCAGCCGGTGTTATCGGATAAATTCGCAGAACATAAAATGCCTTTTTTATTTGGCTTCCACCTAAATTGCTACCACCCATGGCCCGACACAGATTAAAAAAAACAAAAAAGAAACAGAAAATAGAAAAAATAACACTTAATCGCTATAATTCCAGTTACAAAACAATCAACAAGAACAGGATACTATTCTTCTTCTGTTTTTTTCTCTACGGGTATAATAAGCACCCCTAGTACACAGCGCAAAACAACACAACACGACAACAACAGCAAAACATATGAATAAAACTGTGCCAAACCGTATACGTGAGGAGCGGTCTGTTAGAATGGTGCTGGTGCTGGCTAACAGCTGTCGTTAGTAAAGAAATTTAAGAGACCAATTTCGATATTTTATGGAGAAGACGGACCGGAGTGTTGGCGGATAGCAAGTACACAGACACTAAGGCAAATGTTATTATTTGTTCCTTTGTTTTTTTTGTTTTTTTTTTTTTTTTTGAGAGGATTGCAAGTTTGATTGAAGCAAACAATCAGGTTGTGCGAGGCAACTTGCGTTAAGGGTGAAGCATGTTGTTACGCGCGTTTAGCCGTTGTTAGAGAGAAGAGTAAAAAAGAAAAGAACAAAAGAAATAATGACAAACAAAATTTAGAAGAAGAGTAGTGTTGTTCTTCTAATAAAGCAATTAAACAAAAAAAAATAGAAAATTTATTAAGTTTTTCTTTCTTAATTGTTATTTGTTTCAAACATTGTTGAGGGTATTTGGTAAGAGGTTTTGAGATGAATAAGATGGACGGATGACAGTTTGTTAAACAATTTGAAAGATTGATTGCAAATAATAATAAAATAAGCAATAAAAAATAAAAAACAAAATAAAAATTAAAGATAAAGAGACAGTGAGGAGAGAGAGAGAAAAGACGAGATTGATCTTTAGCCGAGAGAAATGTATTTAAATTAAAAAAAATTCAATTTTTTTAAGAATGGGAGTTTCAAAAATTATTATTTATTTTGAGTGTTGTTTATTTTAAAGCGGCCCGATCGTAATCAATAACTTCGATTGACATAATGCGTGTTACAGTTCAGGATTTAAAAATTTTTTAAGAAGCATATACAACAACAAAAACATTAAAAATAACTATTTACTCTTCTTTTAAGCGTGTGAGATCTAACGCAGTGCGATTTAAAACAAAAAGATATGAAAATATTTACTTTGGCGCATTAAAAATTTTTAATTTTGTTGAAACAAATTTTTGTTAAATTAAAAAAGAAAAGAAAAAATTGTTTTTGTATCTTTAATTGGTTTTTGTAAGAGGAGAAGGCGCTGCTGGTGTTTCATGTGTCACCTGTGATTTTAATTTAAGCAGCTGTCACTTACTGTACAAGACTTTAGTTCACTCGAGCCTTAAGCCTTAATTACCCACAATAACAATAACAACAAAAAAAAAAAAAAAAAAAAAACAAAAAAAAGAAGAAAAATTTTTCAAAAACATCATTTCCATAAAGGTGTATGCGTATACCTGAAGTGTGCTTGCAAAAAAAATAAAAAAAAGAGCAAAGAAAACCTTAAAAATTGCAAATTACTTTCAATTGGTCAACAGCTTCCAGACTAATGGGTTAACACTAGGGCAGGTCCCTCTAATATTTTTAATGACTTTTGTGACATTGGAGGAATAAAAAGAAGAAAACAAACTCGACCTAACAAATTTAGCCAAGCCACGTTTGGCTTTGTTGTATAAAATCCGATTAAAGGTTTTATGCAGATAAATAGACCTTAAAACACGTTTCGATGTAAAGAAAGCGCTCTAATGAGGCGAGCATATAACAAACAATTAAACAGACAAACAATAACAACAACAGACATAGTGACTATAAACAAATAAACAGCAAACAAACAAACAAATCAACATGTTCAATAACAAAATAAAAAACAAAGAAAAAAAATCTTTAAAAAGAAAAGTATGACCCGCAGCCGGGGCTAATCGCTTCATTAAAAAAACCCTTTGAAGAAACATTTTTCGAATAAAAAAAAAAATTCCTGATTCCAATACATTTCAAAAAAACAAATATTTAAAAAAATAATAAAAAAAAAACCAAAAAAAATTTAAAAAATTGAGCCATGGATTTCCAAAGTGTATGGGAAACACTATTGCCAGAGGCATGGGGTTGCCGCAGAGTGCCGAGATCAACAGGGTAAGCAAGGCAAAGTATTTTTTCTTTCCTTACAATATTGAAAGGTTACGAACTAAGTACGTACAGTGTCATCAAAAAAAAAATAAAAAAACGCTGCTCATAAAAGCTCTTTAACCATTTTACTCAAAAATCAATTGGACAAAAAAAACAGCCAAGCTTGAGCAACAATGGCTTGCAATTTATTTTTGGAATTTTTCTTCAAAGAGAAAACAGGAAAAAAAGAAAATGCCATCGTTTTGGCAATATAAATTTGTAAAATATTCATTGTTAGTGGTGTGGTAAATTTTTTAATTAAAAGAAAATAAAAGGGACACATCACGTTCATAGCAGTTATGTATATATTAGACACAAAGGCCTACGGAGGTGGCGCGCGCGCCTACGATGAATTCTTGTTCAGGAGAAACGTAATTTCATAGCTTAAAAAAACCGGGGGAATTTTTTTGATTGCAAAATGCAAATTTGTTGTGTGGAAGAAATAAATTTTAAGAAAATAAGTTTTGTGCATGGATTAGCTTTGGCAGACGTATTAGGAATCAAATGATGAGAAATTATTTTCTCAGCCTTGTATTCGAAACCTGGTATTACATATACATTATGGCTAAAAAAAAGGACTAAGATGTAGGAGGATGTGATAATATCATGAGTTTATTCTTAAACTTACCAATCCTATAGCAGAAACATATCTTTAAAGGGCAATTGTATCGGATATAGCGTGATCATAGGAGGTCGCAAAGTAGATGAGGCTTATTTGGGTTATATAGGAAGTAGGCCCTTTCTCTGGGTTCTGTGATTCAAAATTACTGTTATTGGATTTTAAAGAATTATAGTTGAGTGGTTGTCCTTATTTCCAATTCAATAAAATACGATATTTATTGACCAGGCAAGAGTAAAAACGTGGGCGAAGACGGTGAATTGGCGAATATAAAAATAAATCGATACAATAAAATCTGAAAATCATGTTAACAAAAGCTTAAAATTAAAAAGCATGAGAATAAATTTGTATTGGTGAACTCAGGCGAAGAAATTAGTGATTCTCTTGTGGAGAAGGAGAGAGAGAGAGAGCAAATGTGCGAGAGAAGCGAAAACAGCGCCTAATCTTTCCACGTAATGAAAACTCTAGTGCAGATCGAAAGCTTCGAACTGACGTACAATTACAGTTCCTCGCAATTCCTACTCTGTCACTATCGTTCATGTCATGCACTGTGAGGAAATGGCACTATACATATGCCCGTCTAGTAGATAGCTTGCTTAGTTTCTATTTACTCACAAGAAAAACTCTATCACTTGACGCTTCATCAATCTGTTCAGTATGTTCTTGTTTTGGAGGTACCCTTAAAACGGACATTTAAGTTTAAATTCCCACACTACTCACGCTGTGTGTGTTATTTTAGCCACACGGAGTAGCGAGAATCTACAGTTTAAGAAGTCGACTGCGAACGACAGATCTGTGGCAATTATTTCATGGCAAGTAGTATATATCATTCCTTCGAGTTTTTGCCAGAAAACTGTGTGGAGAGACAGTCCTCAGATATTGTCAATTTTGTTCCTGGATGTGCTTGATGCCGCACCACCACCGACAGCTAACAACTAGAACTGGTGGCCACTATGCGCCCAGTGGCACTTTGTCGATAACGCTGTATTTATAGCATAGAAATAGTCAGATTGATTTTCGAAATCTCTTGAAAGCTAAATGCCCGTAATACCTCCTAATCAGATTGATTGTATTTGAATACCTGACGTATGCAAGGTTAAACCGCGATCGCCAACTGAGCCAACATTGTAGAATTCTCGTACAATGTAGCGGGACTTTCATTTGTTAAACACGTATTATTGCCTGGAGTAGCAAAAGGTATAAGATTAGGCTTTTTGGTCTTATCTCAAATGAAGTCCCAATTTAAGTATTATGAACTGCTGGGCTGCCCAGCATAAGTTTTGGGGTTTTGTGTCGTTCAAGTTTAATAGTGGGCCCAATCCGGTGCGTGTTTAAAGCCATTTGCGTCCCAACAAACCTCGGTGTCAGAGTGATGCACTTTTTGGGACATCCTGCTACTCTGATGATAACACTTGTGGCGGCTTTAGTTAACCCATTGCCCTATCTCCGTCTACACTTGGCGTACGGCATAAATTAAGACTAAAGAACACTCTCACGTTTTAAGTGACAGTCAATTACAATTACGCCTATCTATATTCCCATTCTCCTTGCCATAAAATAAGAAAAAATTGAAACAAAATTTTTCTTTCTTAAAGTATAATCTAGTGTAGCGTATCATTTTGTCCTCTGAAGCCTAGCCAAACGACAATATTTTTAATAGTTTTACTATCAAAAGCACATGTAAATTTAACTTTATTTAAACAAAGAACTAAAAGCCAATTTAACAAGAGTTACCAAAAACTACCTGAAAATTTCCAACTTTTTCTGTAAACAACAAAACCCAGCAAACATTTTGTTTGTCACAAAAAAAAAATAGTTTTTCTAGTACCTCTGTCTAAGCATACACCCAGTTAGCTACTCAAAATCTTTTACTGATTTTGATAAAAAAAAAGGAGAAAAAACGAAAAATTCAGTTAAAACCACCCACCACCACCATCACTTTCACTTTAATAAAGTTTCTCGTACTTCTTTGCTAGTCTTCTTATCGCTCTCAATACATGGAGAGTCATACTTAACAATGCTTCTCAGTTTCCCCATAACGCAAGCAGATACTGGATACTGTAATCAGAGCATAAGTACAACAAGTACAACCAGTCTGGAGTTCAGTAGAGTCTCTCAGTGTACTGTATTCAATTGTGAAATGCTGTGGAGTAGACAAAAACTAGAGACGTGTAACGTTTTGCTATCATGGCTCTCTCTCTTGCATTATAATGATTATTATTACGAACATCATTATTAAAAATCATGATGATAATGAAGTTGATCATCCCACCTTTATGCTGTAGTAACACGTTTATTATGCGTGACTTTTTGCAATTTTATATCATTAAAGTCTTCTTCTTCGTTTTTTTTTTTTTTGTTTTTTTTTTTATTTTCCAAAAGGATTTACTATGCATCCTGCGGTATTGCAGACTGCAGCAAGGAAAAGCACAAAAGAATTAAATTTGAAACCACGACATGTGTTTAATATTTATTTCGATTTGTTGTTGTTGCTGTTGTTATTCTTTTTCTTGTTTTTTTTTTTAATATGTTTTTCACATTTAATCCCTATACGGTAGCATTGCCCGCAAAACCAGAATTTCAAATGCAGACGACAATTTTAATCGAAATTTTTTTGAAAATTTAGTTTTTATTGCCCGCAATCCTTTAGCAAAAATTATGCGGAAACGAATTTAGAAATGAAGCAAAAGGAATACAAGAACGTTCAGACAAAGTAAATACATTCGAAGAGTTCTCTTTGAGGTATAAACCTCCTGACACGACAGCAACTGTCTCTTACATTATTCAACCCTTTAGTTAGGATTACAACCTATCTTCTCACAGCCCCCCATGTTGTGTGTGTTAATTTTTAACCATAAGCGCCAGAATCTTCTGTTCAAAGTCAACTCCTATGGAGATCCTTTGAAAATATTGAATCAATGTTCGTTTAGTTATGAAAGAGAGAGAGAGAGGTTTTTTTGAACTGTTGCCGCCATGCACTTTGAATATTCTTATAATATCCACATCCCTGTCTACCAAACCAAGGTATACACGCCTCACGAGAAACTATTCATTTGGAAGAAACCCCTTTGGCACTCTAAGGCAATATCCTCAATACTGAAGGTTCGTAATTGATGTCTCATTCTGTGTCGTTCTAAAACTAAACAGTCTCTCAGACTTTCGATGCCAAGAAATATGCCCCGTACTTGTAAAACGTTTTTTTTTTACTTTACGTTGGACAAAAATATTTCCGAGTGTACGATTCAGAGAGAGTCAGGAATCGGCCCTATCGACAAAGAGTGAGTCAAATGAGAGAAATATGAGTCGATCTATAGATGACTAGTGGCAATACTTCCTTTCTACTCTAACGATCTACAAGCTAAGCTAAAGGAATCCATGACAAGGGAGCTTACCGTACATGGGTCACCGAATGAACTTGTCTGTGAACGGCAAGCTACATGATAACCTAATCTAAGACATGCCTACTTATCACAGAGTAGCAGAGGTGTCCATACCAAGCCATTTATTTTCTTTGTTGGTGTGATTTCTATGCAATTCAACTGATTTTACTTAACAAACATTCCAACAGGGAAGTCGCCGTAGTCTAGTAGATAGTGTGTTGGCTTATTAGACGAAAGACCAGGGTTGAATTCTGGCCTTCGGCGGCTTCCTCTCAGCAGATTTCTGGCAAAAACTCTGAAAGTAAATAGAATTGCCATGAAAAAGTCTCTCAAAATCTGTTGTTCGTAACCGACTTTAAAGTGTAGGTTCTGCCACGGATGCATAAAATTAACACACACAACATAAGTAATGTGAGAAGCTAGCTCGTAATCCTGACTGAAGGATTGTTATAATCAATTATGTATGTATGTACTCAGAGAGAAGGAGAGATGTTACAAGATTAAGCCCTTGGGATAGAGTTCTACGGTCGATCATATTCTCAAGTTGATAAACTTCTATCTGAACTTTCACAGCCTATCCACAGATGACTATATTAGAAGACCGGATTTTTTGGCTTGGAATTCTTTACTGTGGATTGTAAAATCTCTTAAAATATTCAAGAAGCCTTAAAAATATGCTTCGAGAGGAAAATATGAAATTATCTGCTCCTGCTATGTAGAGATAAGATAACCTTGCGCTCTTAATTCCGATATTAAATAAATCGGTTTCATAATCCTTTATTTTTAAAACTCAATGCTAAAATTTCTAAAACAAAAATTGTAAATTCGGCAATAAATTGTTTACCCCGCCACCACAAGTTAGGCAATTACTTTGAAATTTAATTGCCCTTTAAAATACCTTTTGTTTGAATTGATTAACCTTTTCATATCTATTCCTACTCATTTACAAACACGGCATTATTTTGAAAATGCAAACAAAAGCAACAACAAAAAACAAAGTCCACTATTTGACAGTCTTTTTGCTTTGACATAAAAAAAGCATAATAAACCCATCCTCATGACTTCAAAGTACTATGCAAACCAACAATGCTTTGCTACTAAAGTAAGAGCAGGAAAAAAAAGCAGGAAAAAAAAGAAGGCAGGTTTTTTATTATCCGGTTTGTTTGTTTGCATTCCCTGTACTCTCTTCTGTCACTTGACCCAAAATTTTGGTTTGGTTTTGGCAAAAAGTCTTTGCAATAAAGAGTAAAGAAAGTGAGGAAGAGTGAAGAAACGGAACCTTTGAAAACATATTCAAATACTTTCGTTTAAAATTAAGTCTCTCTTAATACTTATGCATAATCATACACATACACATACACATACACATACAATGAATGAATGAATAATTGCAATAAAATGCCCTTTTCAAAAGGGAAGTAAACGAACAAGACTGGCTGACTAACTAACTGACAAAGTGGGTGGTGGAATTGGTATTGAATGAAGGAGAGTGGTGTACAGGATAAACAAATAACATTTTCAAAATGTATCCATTATGCGCTTTTATGCAATTCATGCAAAGGATTTGAATATTTCATCATCAAATTCATGGGCAAACAGCCAAGCACACACAGGCACATGCAAACACTCATTTAAAGCGCAAAAACATTCATTAGAACACAGTTTAATTGTAACAGAATACAGCCCTTCCCTCTCTCTCTTTCTCTCTCTCTCTCTTTCTCTCTTTCTCTTTTAAAAACCCATAGCCATAGACAACTTTATTTGTTAAAATTTAACTGTGTGTGGTAAATACATAAAATACATAATGTGTGTGCAAGTGTAAGTACTCTCGCTCTCGCGCTCACTCTCTGTCTCTTTCTTTCACCCACTCGATCTCAATTTGACCACTTACATACAATTATGCTAATAAGTTTAATTTACACTTGGGAGTGTATTCATACATACATACCCACACACACATACGTATATCCATACTTATACTCATACTCATAAGAGTATAACAGCCCACAAATACCATTGAAATTCATATGAAATGTGTATGCCTTAAATGAATAGTGAAGTGGTGCTTCAATGCATGAATGAATGAATGAATGAATGCATGAGAATGAATAGAACAAATGAACGAATGAATGAATGAATGAATGTATGGCTGACTGACTGACTGACTGACCGAATGGTTAGTTGAATCGCTTTGGTTTGTAGGTGGCAATGCATTTTATTTCAAAATTGTATCACACATCCATTCCATCAAACCCTGTTACAACAAACACACACTCACACACAGATTTCCATACAAAAGACAATCTCATTATGTTGTATTTCATATGAATTCCTTGCTTTAAAATTTATTTATTTGTTGTTGTTTTTGTATTCGTATTTGTTTTATTTCAAAAATATTTAAAAGGATTTACGTCTCTTTATCGAGAATAATAGTACCTGGTACTTTAATGGATTCACAAATTGATTTTGAAATGCAAAGACGTAACAATTTTTTTTTTTATTTTTTTATAGGTTAAGTTAGGTTAGGTTTTTAAGGTCGGTGAATAAAAAAAGTATCTCCACAAATGAGAGGTAAACGCCAAACTGAAGGTAAATATGAAAATATCTGACAAAGAGCACAACGTCCATACATAATTTGGTCATTATTACACTTCAATCAGGATTACGCCTTAGCTTCTCACACCACTCATGTTGTGTGTGTTAATTTTATACATGAGTGGCGGTGGTACCTACAGTTTAAAGTCGTTTCCAAACGACAGATTTTTTGAGAAACTTTCTCATGGATATTCTATTTACTTTCAGAGTTTTTGCCCGAAATCTGCTGAAAGGAAGTCACCGAAAAAATATTCAAATTTCGTCTTCAGGGCATGCTTTAGACCTATTCTACCTAAAAGTTTCCTATCGGAACTAATAATAACCTGGATATGCAACAATATTCCCTATTGTGCTATAACATTTCTACTCTTTGTCCAATATAGTGGTCGATTAACCAAAAGAAAGTAACTCATAGGGGTTTATACGCCCTCTCTAGTCTACCCACTCTATCATGCGCTCTCTCTCTCGGAAGTTCATTGTCGACTTCATACCCATTGTCTCCAAATTTAGCACATTTGTACAGTTTACTAATCTAAAAGCAATGTAGCAGTCAGCCTGAAAGATAAAACCGATCTCAAGCTGATTTAATGACGAGCCAGTGCCTGAGGCCCCAAATAAATGACTACTCTTTCGCAGAACTGCTTCGTTGCCTTAGCGATTTAAAGTTTCTCGTGAAAATGAATCACTATGCAGTAACATATGAACTTCCCGTCATTGATAACTCTCGGAAAATATCATTGAGGGCAAGTTATCGAAATTATATACCCAGAACTAGAGTCTGCTGTATAGTCGATATCAATCGTACGTATTACATATTATGGTAGACAGTTGCACTTATTGACACTGAAGAGCATTCACGGATTTTTCCAGGCAAAAAGGATAACTAATAGAAGGCTCGGGAAGGGAGATTGGTTGACAGTTATAAGAGGTTGACGGCAACGATTTAAAATCTTGCACTCGAATTTCATTTCATGATTATTACCCCCGGTTGAGAACAAAACAAAAAAATTGAAGGCGCTGGTCTGGTTCCTCCTTTCATTGACAATATTAATTGACAATAAATGAACTGTGATCACTTAGTAAAATACCGTTTAAGGCCTAAACCCAACTCTATTACAACAAAACAAAACAATCTTGCATACAAAGTATTCAAAGTACCTTTTAGGCATTTGGTACCATAAAAATAGTACCAAAATTCTAAACAAACAAAATTATGCATCTGTTGACATACACCATATGTGTCCATCCACCACAATGATGTGGGTAAAGAAAGGTACTGTTACTGTTGTTGCTGTGGATGCTAATGGTCACGTATCCAAATGGTTGATTTTCAAATGCTTTCCCTGGTTTTAGTTTCAAATGCTTTTCATAGCTGCTGTTAGGTGGTGCTCATTGCAGCAAATAAAAAATGAATGATTGTGTGTGTACGAAAATGTTTTCATTTTCCATCATTTTTTTTTTTTGTCATGATGTTTGCTGAAATCCATATGAATTTGCCAACTGAATTGTAATGAAAAGTTTCAGTTTTTTTTTTTTTTTCGATTTTATTTTTATGCCTGCATCATGACATCAAAAATTTTTATTGAAAAACAAAATTTACAGGTTTTTACCCCAATTTTTAACGCGCTTTAAAGGAATCAAAGAAAAAATAAACCAAAAACAAACACTAGGCGACTATAAATTTTATCCTGGCAATGGCAAGCAAGCAAATGCCTTTTGTAATGAAATCTACACTTCAGTGTATGTGTGTGTGTGTAATTGTTTGGCCTTATGAATATGGATAAGCTGGGGTATAGCAGTGTATGTGTAGTATGCTTGTCTCTGTGTGTGTGTGTTTAAATTTCATATTGATTGACTACTGCATACAGCACAGCAAAAACACATTTTGAGTAGCAAATAGCACAGGAGACGAGCAAAAAATTAGCGTTCATGACACAACTTTCTGTCTCTCTCTGTGATTCTCTATGTGCATATGGCCGATGATTAATGATTTATTTCATGCTGGACTTTGGCTGCACTTTTTTTTTTGCCATAATTTGCTATGGAAACCGAACGATAGAGCGAGATGGAAAACAGAGAGAAAGACCCTTTTTGGTTAACTTCTGTTATTGGTAACGTAAAATAAATTGAATTTTTAATTTTTGTTTTTAACGGGATTCTTTACCTTTTTCTCTCTTTTTATTCTCAATATTACTCCACATATATGTTTGTGACCACAAATAGAACACAATTGAGTGAGTGAATGAATTTTTTTTTTTTCTTTTTTTTTTTTTTTTTTTTTTTTTTGCAAAACAAAAATAAAAAATCCTTCAA